>CAJNYU010000609.1:58353-153958 GCA_905331475.1 Rotaria socialis | reverse complement strand
TTATAAACTCTTGTAATTTGTCCAGTCTATCAAGAAATTGGTTATTACTTGGGTTTCTGAGTCGACATTGTGAACTGAGTTTAATATCTCATTTAAAGATGACTTATTTTTCGTATCTCTACCATAGTTTTTTAGAGGAATGTGCTTTAACATACTAAATGAATGCAATGACTTTTGATATGTGTGAGCAAAAGCTATATGTTAAGTGTTTTTGAGACGTCTACATTAGTTATTTCTGGGACGTATACCGGATTTCCCCGGGATTCCATGGATTCCCATGGGATTCCAGGGATTCCCGGGATTCCCACGAGATTCCCGGGATTTCCACAAGATTTCAGGTATTCTCGGGATTCCCATGGGATCCGGAATCCTGGGAATCCGCCGTTTCCCCCTTGGTAAACGACTTTTCGGCGTGGATCTGTGTTCAAGAAAAATACAAAGGAGAAATGATTGATAATTGCCATCGAGATTGTTAAGATGATTTACAGTAGCTCGTTCATATTAGCCGATTTCAAGAGTATATTAAGTAATTCAACACAGTGTTTGATTTTGATCGTAAAATAATCGGCAAAGTTTCATTAACATTTAGATCAGATTAATCCAAAAGATACATTTGTGAATTTTCTCCACCTCTGGATTCAATGGCTTGATCGAAACAATTATTTTTTTAATTTTAACTCAGTTAGCTCGCAGTTTCATACATTTAGTTTGTCTCCTGACAGCAAAGACACACATTGAGAGTGATCAAAATCCGGGTTGAGTGATAAGTGTATTTCTATTCATGTTAACCCGTCTCGACTATGCTTTGTCTCTGAAAGTACTCGTTTCGGACTAGTCCGAGTTTTCGAACGTTTTGCGTTTACATTCTGGTGTTCTGATTGACGATCGTCATGAAGTCTGATAACACTAGTCGTAGCTAGCGTACCTGTCGCCCATTCAAAAACAATACAAAAATGAAAAGCTAACCGTGTCTGAGACGATTATATAACAGGTTGCTACCTTATATAGTGGATGAATCTGGACTTGTCTAACTGAAAACATGTATCGATGAAGGTTAGATTCGAAAATGTATACAATATGACACTTACCAATTGCCAAAACTATTGAGCCGTAGGATTGAGACCTCACCACCTACACATTCATAATTATTCTAAGACGGTATTTTATAGTTTCATTCTCAATTTTTTTCATTTTAGATAGTAAAAAAAATTATCTTTTACATAGACGCAATTGATTTAGACAACTTTAAATAAAATAAATTAAGAAAATTCCAACATTTTTCGGGGCAATATCTTTTTACTATTAGAAAATGAAATTGATTCGTTGAATTTAAAAACTCAAGCGTAAGTGTAAAAATAAAAATCTATTTCTATGGTACAGAGACTAGATTTTTTCATATTATGTTTTAGTTTAGTTTTACACTAAAATCGTCGTATACTCATTTAACAATTAAATTATCTTTACTTAATTTACAACTAACAGAAGTATAATTAAAATAAACTAATATAACACTATAATATGAAAAGATTTAGATGGCTCTGGTTTTTTTTAAATTCAGTACATTTTACAATTTGGAAAACTATATATATATGCCTCAGTGTTGCAATTGGTAACGGTAAACGGCTGGTCCAGTCTAGGATTCCTGACCGACAGGTATACCGGCCGGTACAAGTGACTTATTCCAAGCCGGCCGGTCTAGATTTTTTAAAATTATTTTCGCTTTTTCGCAAAAATAGATGATAAAAGTGTTTACCTTTTCATATCAAACTAGTTTTAAAGACATCCATGATAGTTTTTACGAAACAGCACGCGCTAGATTGCTTATATTAAATCAATATGTATCAAAATAGACCTTAAATAAAATATAAAATCACTGCTGTATTAAGTTCCATGGCAAGAAAAAATGGACTCACAGTTCATCATTGTAATTTATTGCATATTTGCTTTTATTTTGAAGTTCGTGTACGATGCACTTCCGTCAACGCTTTGCTCTAGAGTTTAACATCTATTTCCAATAAACTATCAAAATGTGACCAGCGCATGCTAGTATGAATCTATTTTATTTAATACTACATGAGTCCAAAAATTTAATTGTTCTTGAAGATTTAAGTAATACCGGAGTACACTGTAAAAAGAGGGCAGAATAATGAACGCTTGCCCTTGATTTTTTTTCCTATAAACCCTTGAAGGGTTTAAGCGCATGTCATATACCCTATGAAGGGTATATGAGTTGAAGGGTTTGCTATCGTAAGGGTATACGAATTTAAAAAGGGTACATGAAACTGTTTTAAGGGTTTTTTATTTCATAATTTTATTCAAAGTGTTTATTAATAAATGGATAGGTATATGTTAGGTAGTGGCGCTATCTGCGACCACTACCTCTCATTGTTCTCATATCTATCTATTGGTCAAGAGACCTAAGTGAAGTCGGATTGGAAGAAGTTATAGTTGAAGTGATTCTAGTTGAAGTCGGTTTGAAGAAATAAAGAGTTAGGAAAACGTAACTATCTAACAATTGGTGCCGTGACCCTTCGTGATACATTTCGACCACAATTCGTCGAACACGAGAAGATTTTCCCCCTCGATTCGTTTTTTTTCTCTATTCGTCCTGTTCAGTGTTATTTTTTTTCTCTCGGTGTTATATCAAGATTAATGTTAATCTTTACACTCGTTATCCTCAACTTATTGTTCTTATCAGTTCTCATGCTATGATCCTATTGCTTCCTCGCACTTTATTTGAAACATACACGCTTATTGGTGATAATCCAGTCTCTTTATAAATTATTTCAACACGCTTATTACAGCTTACCAAAAGTATTATTATTAAGTATGGACGAACAAAACATGCAGATTTTCGTCCAAGAACAAATAATGAAACTTACTACATTTGGTGGTGCTCGTGATGAAGATGTTCTACACTGGTTACAAGATACTGAATGTATATTTGATAGCGTGCAATCGTATTTAGTTGGTGTTGCTGCAAAATGGTTTCGTTTTAACAAGATGAATATTCCTGATTGGTCTTCATTTAAGGCTGCTATTGCTCAAGCTTATCAACCATCATTTAATCGAACATTATCAGTAATTGAACAACGACCAATAACCGTACAACATGTTAATTCCTCATCTGTATCACCCAAAACAACCCCAGATTCGTCCCCTATATCTCAAGATAATTTTTCAGCACTTATTGATCTAAGTGGATCAAATTCAAATGTACCTTCTCCACCATCTTCGAAAATTGAAAAATCTTCAACACCTGAACGAATAACAAATGATGATCAACAATTAACTATTGTCGTTTTGCCTGAACCCTCATCACTTCATCAATTCGTACGTGAAAATCTAACTGAAGATTCAACCGTTGATTATATACCAAATACTTCGTCCCCGATAATTACAATTACTCAATCAACATGTTCATCTACAGTAGCCATTGATAATCCTATTACATGCGAAGATGAATTACAAGAAATACCAAATGATCAAGTTAATTTATATTCGTCGAATGATCTTGGTGTAGTTCATCGTGTACTTAGTCCTGTTATGCAATTAGTTAAAGTTGATGTTCATGGAAAGTATAATGATACTAATGTTGATTTATATGTTACTCATACTTTGATTGATCCAAAGATATTAGGAAGTATTGAAACGCAACAGGATTGTTTTAATATTAGTTTCTATCTCGATTTCATTTACCATGATGAATGGTGTATACTTCTGATCAACATATTTGTATTTATTTTGATACGTTGCAAACTGATTATTCTGTTAATTCGGGACATTTATCTTTACGTAAAAAGAAGAAAAAATGTAACACGGAATTTATCACTAGGCAACATGTTTATCCTTTACATTATGGTTTTCTCTCTCTTTACTTCTAAGTTGTTATAACTCATGTTCGTGATCGTTTATAGTTATATTTTTTCTTGTTTTCTCTTTTTTATGTGTTACTATTCGTTTATTAGTTTCTATTTAGTATCTCGTGTTTGTTTTCTCGTGAACAGATGAAGCTGTTCACTGGCAAAGGGTGGAGGTGTAAGGTAGTGGTGCTATCTGTGACCACTACCTCTCTTTGTTCTCATATCTATCTATTGGTCAAGAGACCTAAGTGAAGTCGGATTGGAAGAAGTTGTGATTGAAGTCGGTTTGAAGAAATAAAGAGTTAGGTAAACGTAACTATCTAACATATTTCTATATGATTTACAAACGTTATTTTACTTTGTTTGAATATTTGCTAATTACTTAAAAGAGCCAGATACTTGTCGTTTATTCCATTGAAAAGGAGAAAAAGTATTGTTCTATTTTGCATAGTTAGTATCGATAAAAGTTAAAATATGCGTATAAACATTGAAGCACTTTGCGTAAAAAATGTAGACGACGAAGACTGAGATTGAATTCTTTCCGTAGATGGGTAAAATAGAAAAGCTGACCGAAATATTGGATAAAATATAAGGTTTTCTGAAATATAGGCTCTATAAAAATTATAGGTTGAATCCGAGTCTGTAACCAAAAGACTTCAATATCTGTGTACTATCTTTGTGAAGCACCAGCTTTGGACCTAGATGAAATCAGCTTAGTTCCATTCAATGTCACAATTGAAAATAACAACACACCAATTATGTCTACCTTAAATATTAATATATATATATATATTTAATGTGAATACCACACCAATTGTCTTACTTGACGAGATATTGGTACCCCATAACGGCATTCAGTAGCAAAATGTTCACAGTTACAACATATTAAATCATAACCTTTTTGACCAACAACTCTTTCAGCTTTTTCAAGAATGACTTGAACATCCAATGGTCTAAGCAAATAAAAATACGAATTGTGATCAGATATTGCCATACATTCTCATATTAATGAAAGAAAACAAGAAAAATATTTAGCTGCTATTTAAAATGAAACACTATTCAAACATATTCAACACAGCGCAATCAATTTTTGTATTGATATAAAACGAAAATTTTAATTATTATATAATGAAGCCGCTAAGTCTTGTATTCTGTGATCATTGCAGATGCCTTAGACTTTTGAAGAGACTACAACAAATGAGACGTGATCAGCCATCATAAAGGATACTGTCTGAGAATTTTATTTCATTGATCAAGATAGAAACAGCATAATCGCTTGTTTGGAAAATTTCAAATAGCTGAAAATCGTTTCCCTCGAGATAATCAATGCACTTCATCCTATATGGATATAGGTATCTTTTTGGTGAAAGACTTACTGACGTTCAGAATCGAGATAATTGTTCACTCGCACTTTAATACCGTATTTCAATACATCAAATAATTTTGATTTCACTATTTTACCATTGTCAGACTGTGCACCAAAATTAGTCATAATACTTTTCAAAAAAGATGTAGATTGTTCGGTGTCACTATCATTATTCCACCGATGAATAACATAACCGCCACCTAAATTGAGTTTTTGTCGAGAACATTAATACAAATAATTCACGTACCAATATAGATTGCCCAGTGATTGTATTGACCTCTATCGAATTCTAGCATATCACCCGGTTTTGCTGTTTCGCATATATCTTCAATCACTTTTTGCTTTTCTTCATCTGTTATATCACACATATTTAATCACATATAATCTAAAGTAATTGCATTTTATATGATTCTAGTTTTTCAAAGCTACATATTAAATGAATGCTGGAATAAATTAATATAACTTTTTATTATGAGCCTTCAAAAGCTCAAATCGATAGTGTAAGAAATCAATAACAATATCGATATGAAATTACACCATACTTGAATGATTCACAGTTTACGATTCGATGACTTTGGGAATCTCTGATAGATGTCGATAATTGCTTACTAGATGTTTTTTTTAAAGAACAAATAAAGTATTCTTAGTGTTCTTCCGTGTTCGTTTCTATAAATATTAGCCGTAAAAGACAATACTGACAGTGTCAGTTAATATTTTCTTTTTCATTTTTTCTTCTCTTCTTCTAGATCTATCAGCAGCAACAGTGTATAATGAATGTTAGGCCATTCAGTGATGGCATCACATTCGAATGGTACAAAAAACAAAAATGAAGAAAACATGAAGAACAAAAAAGAAAGAAGAGAGAGAAAAAACCAAAAGATAAAGTACACATAGAAGTAAAATACACACACACATGCATACACATAAGAAATTGACTTGCGTACGACCGTTTGCTTGATGCTACTTTCATAATTTCATTTATTTCTTTTTTTCAGATCGAGTACCAGCTCGATTATGATTGACGTATATTGCCTATCTATGACTACAAATAGTACAACTAAATCATCATCAACATTAGTCATATTCTCTATAATAAACTTGATAGAAAAACGAAAATAAAAGTCAAACGATTGCGAATAATGGATGATCCAATTGACGATATAGCTGATGAAGAAATAGATGTATTATTTGTATCGTTGGGTATTGAATCATTGATTGGCAGAGGAGGCAATGAAAACTGTTCAGATAGAGAAGGCGTTAAGAGCTCAATTTCGAAGCATGAGTGTTCACTCGCATGATTTTGACTAGTTTTTGTTGCTGTTGTTGTTATTAATGAAGACTGGTTTGATGATGTTGACGAGACGGAATGAATTTTGCACGAACCATCAGCTAAATGACACGTGTTAAAACAATGTGGTGGTTGTCCATAATCACTGTTTGCCACAATACCTCCTATAATAACATAAATGACATTAGAAGAATTACTTATAGACTAAAAGTAATCAGCTTAGCCATTGTGAATATGTTTCTATATAGATAGCATTTCTCTTCTTTATGTGTTTTATCATGAAGTCGTATTTTATGATTTTCTGCTATCTTTTCAATACTCATCAGAACCTTGAGATAGTCCCATAATATCTAACAAATCATTTTCAATGTTATTGAGTGTCACATTGAAAAGCCATATGACACTTGAATTGGCCCATCATAAATCATTAGTAAATATCTCATTTTGATTAAACGAACAAATGAGATGATGAAGGTTTCAAGTACACTTATGTTAGATGTTTACGAATAGTGTTTCTGCAAAACAAATTTTTCCTCTCGATACATCAATACCCATCCGATGTATCGAATTGATTATGAATCATAAAATAGCAAAATTATAAGCTCGACAATTTTTCAGTTCTAATAAAAAAAATCAAGATTCTATTGATTTGTTAATCGTATGTCATAAATCTGACAAAGCAAAGCTCAACAATAGTTCCAAGTAAACAGAAAATCTTAGTTAACTTTTGGATGATAGAAACTATTTTTCTATCTAAATATGTTTGTTAGTCTAATCAAATGAAATTACCATCGCAAAAGAACAATGATTGTCCAGCAAATAATGGTTCACGATCACTGGGTCTAAATGTGGGACAAACACGTTCGACTTCATCACAGATCGTTTGACAAGGCGGTATAACTTGATTTTGATGGAAGTATGGAATTCTGACCGAACAAGTCCATGTTCGGTAAGCTTGCTAAAATATGAAAATAGTTAATTTACAAAAACAAAAGAAAAAGAAAGTTCTTACTAAACAATCGGCTCTGATTATTGAATAGCGGTTTTCCTCGGATGCGCAATCGATAGCTTCCATATAAGTAACAAAAAGTTTCGAAGCATTTCGAGCTTCTTCGTCGTAGTATATCAATTTTTCGAACATCTTTCGACATTCGTTTTCTGTCATTTCGTTGAAAAAAAGTGTCTGATTTATTGAATGACTTAATGTATGATTTGAACAAAAATTTAAATGAAGTGTATCTAATGATACTTGATTGGAAGTTTCTAATTGTTCGTAGGGTGTTCTTTGCGCACGACTTGTCCTTGAACATAATCGGTCTATATCTGAACCATGTATTGATGAACATTTTTGTTCGTCCTCTTTGATTATGGACGACGATAGTTTTGGGCCCGACGTGGTGCTTGTTGATGCGTATGTTGACATGAATTTTATTGAAGATAAGGAAAAAAATATTATTGACCAATGAAGATGATTGATTAGGAAAAGCAATGTGAACATGTAGGTGAGCAAATGTTTCACTAAACATTGCTGCGGCCGATAGCGCCGCCGGCAATGATAAGTTTTAGGATTATTAACTATCGATACGGAAGATTCGATAGAGGAAAAATTATATTCAAGTTCTTTTATTTGTTGATAAATATGTTCGTATTTAGGAATTTGAATATCATCATCACTATCATCAGTGACGAGAATTACAGACATAGCACAGTGCCAACGTGTGCATGGCTAACCTAATAGAAATAAAATATGTATTATTTAAAAAAAAAGACAAAAAGGAATATTTTATGAGATTTTCATCTTCATCATGACAGCAGAAATCGTCATCGTAGTAACAAAAATTATTCTAGTATACAGAGTTTTTTTTAAGTGCATTGTTTTGTTTTGAGTAATATTCTTATCAATTTAGCCTGTATTATGATTCATATATAACTGAAATATATAGCTTAGCATTATAAACGTTGCGGGACTCTACTCAGCATGAGTAAATTGATAGATACTTAATACTGATCATTTCCGGTAAAAATTGGTGCAATGAACTTTCCATTCATAGTTATCCTACACTAAAAATCTTGATTAATAGGTTTGGAAAAAACATAAAATGTACATATTTGTTATTATCTTTGACTTAGCTATATGAAACTATCAATCTATAACATCCAAAAAAAAATAAAATAAAAGAATAAAGCTTTTCTATTATAGATGTCACTAATGAATTGAACGTCTAATTTAGAAATGATATAGAATAAAAACTGATTATTGTCTTCCTCTGTAAATAAAAAATAAATGATCTTAGAATATAATCATTGCTTTAAGATTAAGTTATTAAACGTATCCGGGAATCTTGTCAATAGACTATAAGTTCATATATTTCAAACAGAATTTTGCACGATCTAATCTTTTTATTTTTAATTAATCTTTCTGATAGAAACAAAAATGTTTGTTTTTAGGCTATTGAATTCTATTTTCATACCGTTGATACGTTTGACAATGTAGATTTGTGATTGTTGATTTTGTCGTTGAGCATCCATCTGCAAGCACCGATGTCATCGAAGCGTTCAATGTTTTATCATATATCCTTATTGTCTTCAATTGAATATTTTATCTACAAAAAGAAAAAAAGAAAAGAGATAAGAACAATGACAAAGAAAAAGCTTAATAACATAAGATATATAAGCAGAAATAATTTGTAATATTATCTTGAGTACTTGATTTTTTTTTCTTCTGCAAAATATATGTATTTAATCATGATCGTCAAGTCAAGTTTCAATTACTGCACATATAGTTGCTCTTGTTGCACAACGGGATCTAAATTGCAGCAACATGTTCTTGTTTTCTCTCTACCTCCCCCTCCCCCCCCCTCTCTCTTTAGTAACCACTGCTACCGCTGATGATGCTTCTACTTTTATCGTCTCTATTATTATTATTTTTTGTGCGCTCTTTCTCTTCCTCTGTCTCCTTTTTCATTTTAGTTCTAGTGGTTCCAGCTGCCACGGCGACTAGGTTTTCTTTTTTCTCTCTCTCTCTTTGTCGCTTTTTTCTGTCTATACTAGTGCTATTTTCTATTAGCAAATACACTGCTCTACTGACTGGTTGTTACAACGAGGAACACGAGAATGAACGAACATTTCGCGTCATTGTACGGAGAGAGAGAGAAAGATAAACAAGACTACCGCAGTGCTCTCTTCCCGATACAAAGGCTCGATCGTCCTGATGTTCTCTTTTCTTTGTGATTATTCTAGTTCAGGCACCGGGTCTATTTCCCTTCCCTTATCGTCTTTTCTTCTTATTCTTATTCACTCTTCACTCTTTTTTCGAATTAAACATACACAAATAACTCTTGAAGATTTATCAAATCATAATAGTTACATTGAAAGATTACATAAATATTTATCAAAATATACAATAAAATTTAGAATAGCTTTTAAATACGTCCATGAAGAAAAAGAAGAAGAAAAAAAAGGAAAAAGAAATGCATTGAGAACAATAGCAAAAGAATAAGAGCATGTTGATGTATATACAAGCTATAAACGCAATACGATCATTGAATAATCTCTAGAGATTAAGACCATATTCACTACCGCTGTTGCCTTCATCACGTTCGTCTTGTTCAAGCCTTCCAATTCCTTGACATGTTCTTCGTTCGCTCTTGTTGATGTTACGTCCCTTCATTTTCCTTGTCTCTCTGTTCCATTATGCTCGCCGCACTCATGCCTTGTTCACTCTTATCATTCGTCTTTCTTGAGAAGGGCGAGCAAAAGTGCGGCAGTGGGAAAGAAAGCGACAACAACGTCGACGAAGACGATAATTCTACTCAAGAGAAAACGCAATGGTTCGCAGACTGAAATCGAGACATAATACGATGGGAAAATATATTGACATCACTTGTTTCCATGCAAGATCTTTTTCGATTAAATAAAAATTATCTTGCCTAAACCAATTTTCTTTAAAAAATTATCTGTGGAATACAATCCGCTTAGAGAAACAAAATAAATACACTAAAACAACGAAAGGTTCTTTTTTCTGTAACATAGAAATAACTTTGGCTAACAATATATTTTACATATTATGCGGAATAAAGATGCCCGAAAGGGAATAAATGAACATTAGCACAACAAGTCCTATTTCCGATTCACACCAACAAATACATCTATCGTGTGAATCGATAGTATAAAACTAGAAATAGGGAAATGGCACACATACGCGCAACGCCTGCAGCATTACTTTCTGTCTATCCCTTTGCTAGCTGATGTATGCGTTTAATAGAACATTAAAAGTCATTGAAACGTAATTTTCCATCACCACAATTCATATATTGTGTGTGTGCATGCACCCGTATTTATCTATATAAGTTTTACGATAGATAATCTATAAAAATAAACATTGAATTACGTTATTATTAGTCGATTACTTGACTCTCTATTTACTATTTTTTTTTCTTTTTTGTTAAATTTTATAATAAACAAAAGAAAAATTAGATGAACGAATTCATGTGTACACCCTCTATATTTTATAGTTAACATATATGATTTTTTACACTTGACAATTTTCTTTCTTTCACATCGCAAAAAAAAAGAAGAAATATATGTTAACTTACATAATTTACCATTCAGTTAAAAAGAAATGATTGTCTGTGCATTTTTTCTTTTGAACACTCTCTTATTCATATCAATCTAAAGACATACAAGCATTCTCCGTTTCTATATGGATGTCTATTGTTTAGACGGTGCTCCCTATCATTCCGCAATTTGCTATCCTGTCAAATTGTGTCCCGTGTGTGCCATTGTCAATCTCACTTAGACAAGCAGTCAGCCAACATCGATTATAAAAAGCTGGAGACGTTTGCTTGTTCTCTAGGCAATATAATAAAAGCTATTTCGTATGCATGCAATAGAAAACGGTACGGTGCATGATAGTATATATGTATCTACTCCTTTTTGCTTTACGCACACGAATAATTCATATTTATCGATATATCTCATCTAGGTTTAAGTTCAGTCACAAAAAACTGACGTGACATCAACTAACTGTCAACAAGAATGAAGATAGATTTTGCGATTACTGTTGGTTAGATATTTGTATTCATCTCAATGGATATTGACTGCAAGAAGAAAAAAAAGACGAGAAGAGCATGGTGGAAAATCAACCAGTTATCTATGTTTATTTGGGTAGAATTTTTGCTTCTCTCTATTCTGATCAATATCGAACTAATTGTCTTTATCACGATGTGCATTGAAGTAATATTATTCCATTACAGTAACAACAACAATAACAATAACACATCGATTCATGTTTCTTCTCTTTCTTCATCTTCTTTTCTATTTCCTCCCTTGTCATTATTATTATCATCACAGTTGTTCTTCGAAATCGAAATAGTATATTCATCGATCTAATCATAAAAAATGACTAAACATAATGGAAAACGAGAAGAAGAAAAAAAGATAGTTTCTATGTTTTTATTTTACCTGTTCGTATATGAAACAAATCACGTCTTTGACAGATATAGATATATGTTTGTATGAGCGGCCAAGTATGACGGCGATTGGCAATATGTCGATGCCGTCGTGCTATTTTTCTACAACAAATGATTTTTATTTCTTTCTCTTTCTCTCGTATTTTCTATGTTTCTCATCGTTCGGTTTCCTCTTCTCTATATTATGATTCAATTCCTTGATCATTTGACCTACATCGTCTGTGTATATTTTGTTCGCTGCAGCAGTTCTCTTTTTTTTCTTTTTTTTTCATATACACACGAAGGAAACAAGAGAATGAAGTGATAGAACGGTTGGACTTTTCTCACTAGTGTGCTGTCATTATTGTCATATAGGTTTTCTTTCTAATACCACGATCGTGACTTATTCGACAAGAAAATGAAAGAAAGAGAAAAACTATTAACGACTCGGCATCTTTCTTTTTCTTTTTTTTTCGCGCTCATGCTTGTTTTTTCTTCAGATAGATCTCAAACTAGTTGTGGCAGCCTACAGAATGAACTACACATTATGACATTTTCTTCTTGTATGTGAAAAGCAAGATCTTCTCAATAGTAGTCAAGTCTCGCGTTCTCAGTTCCTATTTGCACTTATAACCCAGACAAAAGACAACGAACTGAGAACTCATAAACAAGAGAGAGAGAGAGAAAGAATGCAATCTGTTTCCGGGAGTTTATTCACAGACTCGCACATCACACACACACACACACACACAATATTCATAGTTGAAAGAATAAGAGATAAATCTCTGACGACTAGTCAAAAAAAAGAAGAATCCAATCAATTTTTTCCTGCGCTCTAACTTTCAACAATAGACAACAATCGATCACTGATAGAAACATACAATAGAAAACTATAATGTATAATATTTTCATCTAACTAAATTATAATAATTATTAGTATTGTCATTATTTGCTTCATCTAATAGTTTCATACATTTTTTTTAATATTTTTTTTTATAAAAGAATAAAATAAATGATAGCTAAATAGGTTTTTTGTCTCATTCATCAGCTTTTTTCTTCATCGACATATAGGCTTTGGCACGTTCATATAATTCTTTAGGTGAATCAATTTTTGGAACATCATAATTTTGTTTTGTATAAATACCAGTATAAACACCCAATGAAAATGTAAACAACATTCGAAGAAATGACATTGTTTAAAGAAGATTATTTATATATATATATATATATATATATGAATCTAAAAATAAAAACAAAACTGTTTGAATACTTTTGTGCATCCTCATCGATAAAGGCGCTATAATGGGGGAGATAAAATGCAAAAATTATCTTTAAATTGTTATACTGATAAGAAATACGTAATGCTAAATGCTCTTAAGAATTAGTCTAATCTCTTGACGAGTGCACTAAATATGTTCTTTTCCCTATTCAATTAGTTCTCAATCATTTTATACATCTATATGCTGTTCGACATCAAAATTCAATCGTTAGCTTATGACAAATTTTAACAATTATCTTTTATCGAATGCAGATTTGTCTTGCGAACATAACTTTTGATAGAAACTGTCTTAAAAGTGTAAGATGCAAAACTTAACACTACTAACCCATCGGGATCACACATAGATAAGCCGCTAACATTGGAAATCTCTAAAAAAATTGTAATAAACATTTTTAGCGCCGCTTCATATAATCGAGTTGATTAACAAAAAATTCTACCCAGGTCGAAAAATCTGACGTAAGATCTTGCAGTCCGGACGTCAGATCTCACAATCCGAACGAAATCTTATAAGCATCAGACAAAAAATCGTCGTCTCTCAAATCTTGCATCAGATCACACTATATTTTATTTAAAGATCACACATGCAATTTATTTTCAATAAAAATTTGTCGTAATATTTTAAGGAGATATTAGTTTAATTAAAATATCACAGCCCAGAGCAAACAATCAGATGTTAAGATTTGATAGGATTCTGCATCTGATCTTATATGATCCTGTAAGATCCGACAAAAAATCGTAGTCTCTGAGATCTTAGATCGAGTCGCAGAATCAGATTCTTGAAGGATCTTATCAATGTGTACGATCTTTCAAGAATCTGATTGTGAGACTTGATCTAAGATCTCAGAGACTACGATTTTTTGTCAGATTCTTGTAAGACTTCGCACATATTCCAAGATCTTGTATCAGATTCTTCGACCTGGGAGTGATATTTTTATCGGTAACAGAACCTTTCAAGAATCTTCTGATACGACTTAGTGTAAGAAATCAGAGACGACGATTTTTCGTCTGACCTTATCAGATCAGATATGATCAAACGTATGATTCTTGCAAGATCTTCCCGTCTGGTTTCTCGCCCTGGGTATTTCAAGATGATTGATAGCTTATACAGTAAAAACCTCCAAAATCGATCTTCTCGTACCATTGAACTTTTACATGACATGAAAATCAAAATTGTTTTCGAAAGCCTACAAAACCAAAACATTCGCCGCTACCCAGGAGCATGGTTCCGATAGTGAGATGTTGTCGGATTCGTGCCGGAATCTTATCGGATATAGTATAGACTTCATGAAACCGACGACATCCTATCGGTATCCGGGCGTGGGACCTACAATCGGAACCCTAGTGTTGGAATCCGACAGGTTCCAGTATCGGAATCCAACATAAGCATTCGACTCATGTGTTCTGTTCACACCATATGCTTACCCAGGTCGAAAAATCTGACACAAGATCTTATGAAGCACATACAAAATCTTGGAATACGGGTGAAATCTTACAAGAATCTGACAAAAAGTCGTAGTTCCTGCGATCTTAGATCATTTTCGTACAGTCAGATTCTTGAAAGATCTTACATATTAATACGATCTTTGAAGAATCTGACTGTTCAACCTAATCTAAGATCTCAGGAACTACGATTTTTTGTATGATTTCCGTATGATCGTGCAAGATCATATAAGATCAGATGCAAGATCTTATCAGATCTTACAATATGATTGCTCGACCTGAGTAATTAATAAAATGTTTTTTTCCGTCGGATCCGTTAGTAGGTTCGTGACAAGGAATCTAATCGGATTTTGCCGGCTTGTCAGATCTCATGAGATTCGATAGGATTCATTCACGTGGGATATGAAACAATTTAATACAACCTGTAAATTGATACTTGGACTCTTAGTACATCAAAAACCTCTTCGAATTTTAATTCAAATCCATTTGACTATCCATGGTGTCAGATAGCAGAGTCCGCCAACAATCTCTTCGACTTCGAACTACAAGTTAATATGTCACTCACTTGGTTTTGATTAGAATGAAATAAAATAAAAGGTGAGAAAACAATCATTATTTTTTATAGTATTTTTCAGTCTGAAGCAATAGATAAGTATATAGACATTAGTCATAATGCATCATTTACTCTACTTCGTGACAAGAAAAAAAGATTTATTGTTCTCTTTTTTCCAAAAAAAAAACAAACTCTTTGTTTCACATGAAATCATCAACCATTGATATAATACTGAAAAAAAACAAGGCAGCAAAGGAGGATGCACAAAAACCAAAGGAACATGTCAATACAGAATATATATTGTTTTTCTTTCAATAGTTTGCTTTGTTTGTTTTTCTGTATTCATGTACAAATTCACACTGTACACACTCATACACACATAAACTTACACGAAATAGAACGTGGCTGGCTAATATCAAGAACAAAAAATGTATATAGGTACATAAAGAGAAAAAGAATAAATGAAATCTACTAAATGTATATCATAGAGAGTAACTCGCTTATGTACTCTTAGAGTTATGCGAGATAGAAGCAGAATGCAAACTAAAACAGCAGTGACAAGACAATTTGTACAATGAACAAAAGAGAAAGAAAGAATGAAATGTTATTTTCGATGATATGCACGAGTACCAGTAATACCTTCATCATCCATCTGTTCTACAAAGAAAACGACAGAATTTACGTTTTTATTTCTTTGAAATCTTACCAATAGGTGTGACAGTTGATTTAGTTGCAAAGATTTTGCGTCTTGGTCTTTCGTTCATATCGTCGAATGTTTCGGCTGCTGTTGACATTGTTGATTTAACCGCAAATGCTCGACGTTTCGGTGGTGACGAAGGATCTTCTTTTGGAGCTATGAGTTGCGGTGGTGGAGGAGGAGGTGGTGCAATAGGCTCGGCCGGTAGGGCTTGTTGTAAAATAAATTGTTGTTGCTGTTGAGGATGTCCTTGTGTAAGAACTGTATATTGTGTTCCACCAGGTGATGTACACAAAGTCGCAACTTGTTGTTGCTGTTGATTAGGATCAATCTGTTCGATTGTCAATGGTGTATTTGGATCGATACCAGCTTGAGCAAGTAATGCTTGTAATTGTGCTTGATCGAGTGCAAATGGAGAAAGAAATGTTTGAGTTTGGGCTTGTTGAATTGATATTTGATGACCATCTCAAATAATAACATAGCATATTAGATACTTGTCTTTTCCGAGAATAGGTAAATTTCGCTTATAATAAATACTTACCCCCATCGACAATAATGGCTCCTTGTGAACCAAGCAATTGCTGTGCTTCTTCAGTTGATAGAAGAACTGTATGTTCAACGCCATTTTCATCGATAATATTAGCTGTGATTGTGCCCATTTGTTGCATTTGATTTTTCTGTCCATCCTCTTCACATTGAACAGTTTCTTCGTTAGCTATATTCGATGGTGTTTCATCATTCATCATGTTCATATCATCATCATGTTGTTGTGCTTTACGTCGTGCATCAGCGGCCATTGTGACATCGGCTGCTGTTGCTAAAACATGTGCGGCTTCCATCGTATCTAAATCTGTATTAATTGGTGTTATGGTTAAACCTTTACCCGAATTTTGATCATCATTATTTATTTGTATACGACCTGGGGGACGGGACCATGCAAATGGTTTGTTTGTTGCTGAGTTGGATGCTGTTGAATTGGCTTGTGAACTTGTTGATGATGGCTTTGGTAAGATTTTCTTTTGTTTCGGTGTATCAACAGGAAGCTTAACTGTAAATGCTAATGTTTGATTTTGTGATGTTCCTGAATTAGCTGATGATGATGAATTTTCAACTTTCGCTTGTTGAACAACAGCGACTGGCAGAACTTGTTGTTGTTCAGATGCAAGAACAGAAAGAACTTGTTGATTCTTTTGATCTTGTTGCGGCATGTTAACAAAGAATATTTGTGATTGATTAACACCATCACTTAATTGTGCATCATTTATTTTTGCAACAAACGTATTACCAGCATTCATCGAAGTTGTATGCGTTGTTGGAAGACGATTCATTGTTGTTGTCGTTGTTGAACGTGATTGTTGTTGGTGGTGCTGTTGTTGTTGTTGTTGATGATGATGATAATAATCATCATCCTAGAAAAATGAAATATAAATATGGTATGTCTGTAGCCTTGGCAATCTATCTTCCGGATAGATTGTTTTTAAGTATATGAATAAACTATTCAGTGTAAAACATTAGAATTTTGTTTGAGCGGTATTATTTTCTTACTTTATATACTGGATGATTTCCATTGTTCATTCCAATACGACGATTCCCAATTGGTTGTCGGACATCATTATTACGACGATAAGCTTGTGTTAAACTCATACGACGATTTTTATCATATTCCTCATCATCAGCCATGTCATACATAGGTCCTTGAAAAGAGAGAAAATAATGATTGTCTAATAAAAGAAAAGAAAACGTTGTTTATTTACTTGTTGATCTATAAGCAGTTTGTTTTCTTGGGCCATATCGTGAATTGGCATCTTCATACTGATCATAATCATCATCGTCATCATCATTATTCCAATGACGTCTTGAACCTGGTGGTCGTCCACGCATACCTGTTCCGCGTCGGCCAGGATAAGTTCCACGTCCACGATAATTTGGACGTTTTGGCAAATAATTACCCTTGGGTACATAATCATAATCAGTAGGTTCTTCAGTAGTTGTTGGCAAATGTTCTACCTCTTCCTCTTCATCAGCTTTGCCCTGTTGATCACTCATCCATTTAGGTCGTTTTATATCTGGCTGCTGCTGTTGTTGTTGTTGCTGCTGTTGAGGTTGTGGTTGAAAACGTGATTTCAGTGTCGTACTTTTAACTGCATAAACACGAGGACGAGGTTTATCATCTTCGCCTGTTGTTGTTGTTGTACTCATTTTTGTACCCATATCATTATATGAATAATCAAAATCATTTTGAAATGCATTATTTAATGTAATAACAGAGCTACTTTTTTTCGTTGAACGTTCTTCAGTATTATTATTTGTATCATTATTTGCTGCTGAATTATCAATTGGCTGTCCTGATAAAGCATCAAAATTCGTTAAACGTGGTATAATAGCACGTTTACGTTGTGCCGTTGGATCTGATTGTATTGTTGAAGATGAATATTGATCACGTGTTTCATCTTTTGGGATACGACGTTTAAGTATTTCAATGGACATTTTACTTGAACCTTTCCACACAAAATCAACTGAATCATCACTAAAATCGTCTTGTTCTGGCGAACCGAATTGCATAAGATCTTTATCATCAACTTTTGTATTAGTATTATCTTCCATGGACTTTTTAATATATTGACGTTTTATTGATGGAGATGGAACAACATTTTCTGTTTCATTTTTTTGTTGTTCATCTAATGTTGAAGACGTTGTTGAAAGCATTTTTGGTTTTCGACCACGCTTTTTCGGTGTAATGATAATTGGAGGAGTTGAATTTATTTTTATTTTTTCACGAATTTGACTGACAGGTGTGTTGGTTTGAGAGCCAAGACGTGATGCACGACGTGTAACTGGTTTTTCGTATGAACGTTTGCCTGGACGTTTCTTTTCTTCTACTTCACTATTGGATGAAGATATTGATGCACGTATAGGAGTTTCTTCGAGTTTGGGAGTTTTTGGTGGACGACCACGTGGACGTTTGGATAGAATCGGTGTATTCGATTTACGTACAAGTGTAGGTTTTGTATTGTGATCTTCGTCGTCAGATTGAAATGTATATTTATCTTCTTCTTGTGAAGGTTTTGCAGTTGATGATAATGAACGAGTCGACGGTCGTTTTAATGGAGATAATATTATCGACTTTTTACTCATGATGATAAATGACACGCGATCAGCATGAGCTTTTCGCGGCCGATAAGTATTAACAATAAATTAAAAAACAAAAAATATATTATCTAGAAATAAAAATTTTTATTTAATAAAAACATTTTTCCGACAAGAACACGTTTGTTTTATCAAAATCACTTTCTTATTTCAATAATTCTAGTTTAACTAGAAAATAAAAATTTGAATTGTCAAATAGCCGCAATTCAATTGGCTACAATTAGACGTGAGAAAAAATATTTACTTTTGAAACAATAAGTTTAAAAAAAACCCAAAATAATTTATTCAATTTAGCTCCATCTTTCTTACTTTATTTAAATCAGATCTTTGTGCAACTTTTTTTCAACTAATAAAATAACCTTCGATCAATGCACAAATATCTTTTTTGAAATGAACTCATCGACAGACAAAGAATAAATGACAAAAGAGGGCATGTGTAGTCGGAGAAAAAAGATCGCCATCGTCGTTTCAGGAGCCTCCTCAAGGTCAGTCAACAAAGACATGAGATAATCTACCAATCAAATAATTACAAAATATTGTATTTTAATTAATTAATTTGAAGAAGAATTTTTCGATTTTTAAAAGATATTTTCGATTTTCTGCATGCGAAAAAACCAAACATTACTAGCGCTACCTGTCAACATATGCCAGACAATTAGTAGACTTCATAACCAATCAAAAATAAGCATAACGATTGACAGACAGTCAGGGCCAAGGCCAGAATATCTTATTAGGGTATGTGCACCAAAAGAAAGCAAAACGTACGCAATAAAATTTGATATATAGAATAGTAAATTACTTCTGATAGGATAACGATGTCGATTCTTTTAGTAAAACATTACAGTTAACCAAAAAATATTCCCTTGAAATTAATTCAATTTCTTTTCGATTGGTTGTGCTTGTTATCATTTTCAATTATCAATAGGTGCTTGTAAAAAATAAAACAAAGATTATTTTTTAACACACTTTTTATACAACGATATAATTAAGGCACTATTTACGAAACGATGGCAATTATACATAAACATTAATGGTATAGAGGAAAGACGAAAAAATGCACTTTTTTGTGAATGGTCCGTGAAAATAATTTTACAATACTAAAAACTGAACATGAACTACTGAAAAATTGATAAATGTGCTGTACAAATATATTTTTTGACAGAATTATACATCAACCTATAATATTAATCGACAACATTCGCAAAAGAGTAGTCTATTTGGATTCCAGTTTGTTTAGAAAGTCAAAAGTTTGAAGATTGAGTTAAATCGCTATGAAATTATTTCGATCGTTATGCAACAGCCGAATGTTAACTTCTTTATTTTTTTCTCTATATAAGCATTGATCTCTATATAGATTTATTAAAATGTGTTGATCAAGATACTACTAATTTATGAAACTATCGAGGAGTCAATAATAATTTACATTTTCAAGTGTGTATCCGAAAGAAATCTATCAAATGGCATCATTTTTAAAGTTAATGCATCTGTTAGAAACGCAAGGAGATATTCTTTTCAATGACCTTAAAATAAATATTAAATAAGCATTTGATTGACGAACGAAGGTCTTTCATTTTTCTGAAAAACTTAATTTAAATATCAAGAGTATTTCTATCACAAATATCATATTACTTGTTACTGTGATATGTTTTTCGAATGCGATACAAGTCTCTTATAATTTCTACAGGCGCTCATTGAGATCTTTGACATATCTCTTGTCTTCACTGACTTTCTTTTTTAAAATCTAAATGATTTTTCGATATTTATAAATATATATATGAACTATAAGAAAGTTGACTATAGCAGTCAAGGAGGAGGGGGGGGGGGTGGAACTTATTCGAACATTTCTATCCATTTCTAGCTATTCTGAAACATTCTCTGATAGGAATAGACCATTTTACTTGATGGGAGTTAATCAATGATACTTATTAAGTGGTTTTATTTAATATTAAACTTAAAGTATTTTGTTTTGTTCTAAGCACTTCATATTTGATACTTATTGTCAATTGATGACTGTAGACTTAGTTTTAAATTAATGTAAATGGTTCACTGTATCTGTCTTTAGAAGCTTGCCGTTTTCTAAAGGTTACAGTTTTTCATTGAAGTCAATTTATGTCATCTTAATCTCAGTTACCACATATTCATAAGTAGTGGTATCAAGCATTAAAAAACCAATAAGTTTTCATTGAGTGGAAACTACGCTATGCCCAAGTTTCACAAAAAATAAAATATCGATGTGATGACAAAATATTATTTGATATGTAGAGTAGTTGTATTCTGAACGGGCAGCAAGGATTTGATCTCTAGATCTCGAAAAAAAATATTTTTTCTCAAGCACTGTGATACTATGTTTTTGCTGACCAATTTCCAAAAAACTAGCAAATTCTCCACAAGTCCGGTTAATTCTTGTACGAGTTCTCTGATCAGTCAATCAAATTCTTACTTTCATCTAGCTTTGGTGACCAGCGATATTCACGACTTTGGCTTATTTTAAATCATATTCACTTGTTTGACAGTTAATGTCTGTTTTTCTATAATATTCGGTAACCTTCCAGGTTAATAAAATGCATATATACAATTTAAGTGTCAATAACAGTGAATAGAATATCATTCCTATCAGATCTGTGACATGAATTTTTGTGATTTACTTGTTTTGAACATTATCCATTTAATTCGAAAATAAAAGATATTCTTAATCTCTATTATTTGTATAGCCATCTATCTGACAACACATGCTTGCGTATATGAGGTTATTTATTACAGTCAGAAATCTCCTCTCTCGTGCATATGAACAATCAGATTTTTACTTGTCGATTTTGCTTTATGCTGAGAATCAATTTTCGAACCATTTCGTCTATTTTGCGCCTTACGTTAGAATAATAATTAATATATCTATCTATATCTATGTATATCAAATCGAAAGAGTATATGTTTGTGATAAAATTACTTTTCTTTAGTTTTCTAAAAATACTGCCTAGTGAACCTTTCAAGTCGAAAATTTTATTCTTAAATAGGTCTGTTGAATAGTAAAATATTGTAGCATTTTTTTAGCTTCAATGAAACAGCTCTTCTCAATGTATTCACTTTTTCAAGAACATGCCATTTTCTTCTGAAAACAATAGAGAAGCGAAGTTTTTGAAAAAAGTGAGGATAATGAGAAGAACGTATTTATTATGACTAAAAATGTCAGGGTATTTTACAGTTCAGTACACCTATTAATTAAGAAAATTTCAGGCCAAAAATTGTTTATTTCACTTTTCTGGAATTCCCGCTCTTCGCTAATAAGCATTTCGCTAATCATGTGCGAAAGTATAGTCGTTTTTCGCCAATATTGGCTACAGTTGAGTAGACGCTTGCCAGTTAATGGAGAACAAGACGAAAGTGGGATATATGCGAGAACTATGCTTAGTATATCAAAATGTACTCTAGGTCGAGAAGTCCGGACTGATTCTAGTGAAGGAGCCGGGGTGGGGGGAGGGAGGGCTCAGCCCCTAGCCAAATTTTTGAGGGATGAATTTGCTTTTATAAAAAGATGTATAAGTCTTTGCAATTGAATATTTGAATACTTTAGCTATTGTGTGAAGCTCGTAGCTGTTTCGGAAGAGAATACAATACTGTAATTCTAATTCCCAATCAGGTTCTAGAGGTTATAATCTATCCTTCCAACACATAACTAATGATTGAAAGATTGTCAGATAATATTTTCTTCATTACCACTCACCTAGAATGCATTTCAGACGAGTCGAACGTTATTCCATGACTAATGATTTGCACTTTTTCGAAGATGGGCTTATAAATATTGTGGATACTCTTATTCGAATATAGTGAAGGATTTAGTGCAGAGCGTGAAAAGTTACTTTCCATGGTGCGCTAACAATTTTTTGTTTGAACCGTAAGCTACTTTACAAATATGTTAAGAATTGTCGAAATCCGTCATTTTCTGGAGCGGACACTTCCAGAAAAAGTGGGTCATTAATTTAAACTAGCTTTACATCAATTAATTCTGCACGCCTTTCTTAAGAGCTCCTCGTAATGTTACATGATTTTTGGCGAAAAGTCGATTTTTTAGAAATGAGTTTTTGGAAGAACAGTAACTGAGATGCCTTAGGGAAAGTCAAACAGCTTCATATAGTACATTTTTTAGGATATCTTCTGTTCTGCAAGCTGATTTATAGGGCCGGATACGAAGTTTTCGTTTCGAACTGGAAGCCAAAATACAAAAATGTACGGAAAAAAATTCTATCTTAGCCTATTGGTTTGGTTTTCTGAGGACTATTTCACTGATCACTTTCAAAGAAAAACAGAGAATTCTAGGTCAATTTCCAAAACGGTCACCAAATTTTGATAGTAACTAATAATAGTTTTGAGCTAGTCGAAAATTGCTTTCCGTCGAGTTACAAGGGAAAAAACATTTTGCCTGAAAACTTTCCGATCACGCATGAATACATTTTTGGATTAGATAAAACCACATCTTTCAAAAATCTCTTCAGATATGAGTAATAGTCGACAAACAATAATAGTCAAGTTTTTAAACTTTTTCAGTTTTGATTGATCTTTTCAATTTTTTTTTCTTTTTTGGGCATTAAGAACATGCTTCAGTTGGATGCGGTTTTGCTGCACTATCAGATATAATAATCGTAAACATTTTTGCAACCCATCTGTATCGATAAATACGCGATTTTATTTTGGGGTTGATATTGTAATGACAAACTGGATAGAGGTGGAGTAGCTTACCGCCACTCACGGCAATGATGTTTATTCGCTTCTTCACATATCCAGAGTGTAACAACTTTATACATAACACAAGTATATATAGGAGAGAGGCAGGAGAGAAAGAGATATTAGAACAATGGAAGGAGAACAGAAGAAGGATGAAGTAGAATCATCGAAGTGTGCCATCAATATCGGCACATCATCCTATTGAAAAAATCAAAGTACATAGAAAAAATTGTCTTATGACTCAATAGATGAGGGGGCTGAGCTCCCTTAGACCAAAATCCTGACTCCGCCACTGGCTGATTCCCATAGGAAAACACAGGAAATCATCGACTTGGGATCTTAATGTATATATTACAACACTAATAGCGCCAAATATTGCATATTTGAAATTTTACTATGTTGTGTCTCCATCTTATTACTAGTATTAGCTTGGAAAAAACGTAAGGTTCTTGGTGGCTATTGATATTTTTTAGGCGACTCGTGGATATCGCATTTCGTAGAGAACTCGTCCTCATTCTGATTGATAAAACATTTGAGATTATCCTTTCATTGTCAACGGTTCCTACCTGTGTATCATAAGTAATCTGTATGTACTATAACTATCAAAATCTTTCGTCTATATGTGTCCAGTGAATTTACAAGAGAAGCGTGTTTCAGGATATGACGTATGACAAAAAATCAATATATGTAATTTCGTTTATGAATTTGTTGTAGATGTATAATGAACATCCATGTTTCTAGCTAGTACCTGAATAGTTAATGAAACGAACACTATTGAATTTCACAGTGGTAAAAGAACAAATGGTATTAAAGCACGTAGAAAAGTAAATAAATAAAGCAGCTAAGAAACATAGATGAATCACTGAAATGTTATTAAGAGATTAGAACACAAAAGAAGAGGGGAAATTACAGTAACATTTATTAACGCAAATAGTTTCTTCCCTACGATCGATTGAAGAAGCGCTGTTGAGGAGTAATTTGTCAGTGATTATATTGGTTATACGGTTGGTACGTAAAAATAGATTTTCTTGGAAAACTAAGACCTGCTCGCAAAGTCGATTGCGGGCGAAGATAACTCGATAAAGTATTTGTAAATATGTAGAATAATATGAGTTCAAAATAAATTATATTATATAAATGAAAATCCTTTTTTTTGTAATGAAACAGAATTTACTATTGTTGTTTTATCTTTCAATAGAACAAACTATAATATGAAATATCATGAATCAATATATATTGATAATGCCTATAATGTTTCAATCGGAAGCTCGAAAAAATCAAATCATGACTATTTATCATTATTATTATGAAACAGTGAATAGCAATAACATTGAAAACCTTTCACTGGTTACAAAAATAACAATAATCAATTTTATTTCATAACGAAAATAGCATTTTCCTTTTATATAGAATTATAAATCCGACTGCTCCTACAATGATTAATATACTAAATAATAATTTTGCAGTAGATCGAGTCGATACTCACGTTAATGATTCCGGAGGACGGACACTGTAGGAACTGACCAGAAAGATGCGGAAAAATCACCGTATCTGACAGGAAAGCCCAGGAAATCGCTACAAATTGGAAGCAGTATTCCGGTCAGTTTTCTATGCTTCCCAGCTGGAAGATGATTGGAATTCATAGGAAAAATCCGTCAATTTCCGACCGGAATACTGCTTCCACTTTCCAGCGATTTCCTGGGCTTTCCGGTCGTTTCCCACCGTACCTCTATGACCTAGAATTAAGAGATGAAAAGGAGTTGTTGACGAAAAAATACACATCTTTCTATTGTTTCCAGGAAAAAACAAATTTTGTGCGACAAATTGCTGCACGATACAGGTGAGCATACAAGAATCATGAAGGAAATTGTGAAACATAGGAGATGATTAAAAATATTTTACTGCGGTTTTATGTTATAGGGTTGAATTTGAAATATGTGGGTCATACTTATGACTGACAAAAATAGATCATACGTTATTCATATTTTTTTATTTGTCAGTCTATATCGCTTCATTGAAAATCATTTGAGTTGGATGGTGCGAACTTTTCTAATGAATTGAGCTTTTTATTGGGATGAGAGATCTAATCTTCCATCGATATCATCACTTCTATTTCGCAATATATCAACAACATTGTAAAATAATTCTTTTTTATTATACTTGCTTCATTCAAGCAAGCATTGTTTTGTTTTTATTGATTGAGAATATTTTTCTCAAGTTTTCTTTAACTGTTTCAAGTAATAGTAGCATGGTGTAAATCAATTGCCGCACGGTTATAACTGAATGGGACGATAGGCTGGATGATCATAAAAACTGATTCATATGCTGAGAATTTTTGTGGCTTTCTTAACAAATTCATTACACCTAATCGCAAGTGCTTCTAGATAAAGTCCTATACCAATTATAATTTTCTAATTTTTTCATTCGCATATTTGTGAGATAAAGGAGAAAATAAATCGTTTCACCGTACGATTAGTTTGAAGATGATAACGATGATACCGATGAGTGTATACTTATCTGTTTAAAAATGCATTTTTTTCATCGATTTATTATTGTAGTGCATTTCTTGATCACTGGAAATTACATCAGCAATCTTGTACTTTGCAAAAATAGTCATATATTATAGCTTCAACACTATTCTTTTGTAGTAAAATTTGAGAAGGTGCCATATGACTATTAAAAGTTAGATCAAGTACCCAGGTCGAACAATTCGGCCTGGAAACGGCCGGTTTCAGGTAGTTCCGTTGATTTTCGATCAATTCCTGCCGGAAAGCACCGGAACTTGGCAGAGCTTATCCGGGAAAAGTCCGGCCGTATTTTTGACCGGAATACTGCTTCCATGTTCCATCGATTTCCCGTGTTTTCCTGCCGGATATGGTGACTTTCCAGAATATTTCTTGGAGTATCCTACGGGATCCGGCGGCCGGAATGTTCGACCTGGGTATTTTGTCATGACGAAAATATATTAATTCCCATGTGTTACATTTTTATGAGGGTGATAATAAGGGTGGTTAGATAGGATATCTTCTAGTTTTGGTCACCCATTAACAGTCATAAATCTGTGATGTGTTCGGTTCGTCGAAAGCTATATTTTGTTCTTCTTATATTCATTATACCTGTGAACTTTATTATCATATGCGTTAAATAAAGCTGTTTTGATTTGTTTTCGATGAGAAACTTGACTATACTATTAATCTATAGCACGCGAATAGCGAATTATGTTAATATGATTCTTTATAGTGATTAATATGCAAATTTGAATCGCTGTTGTATTTGTATCTTATGTTCATTTGATCAAAATTTTCATCCAAGAGATTCGATGAGATATATGTATTTTTGTAAATTTGAATCCCAGATATCTATATGTTTGCTGTTTGTTAAAGTATCGCTTAAATCTTCGTGACGATAAAGTTACCGTTCTTAGATGCTTAATTTCTGAGAGTGTTATTTGTTTAATTGTACGACTGTTCATATTCAATTCTTCCGTTTCAAATATAACATTTTGTTTTCTTGCATTAATATCTGAATGAATAATATCTAGTATACAGAATATCTTGTTCATCGAAATACATTACTAATTCAGTATTATAATCTTCAAAAAAAATCAATTATATAGGTGTATTTATAACTTGATGATTAGTAGCATTAGCAATAGGTCACTTTGTAGTATGAAGTATCGCATTCGATTCAAATAAAAACATTTGTGTAGCTGCAATGCGTTAATACTGCTGACTAGTTCCTTTATTAACAAATACATTACTTAACGTAAGCAAGCTTTAGAAACATAGATGCTTAAAACCAAGGAGTTGTATTTCGACATTGTATTGGTCACTCCTACGGAAACACTTTGATTTTTCAATAAAATACCTAGTAGCCATATGAATGTTTTGAGTAGAAGAAACAATACTTCTGTTCAGATAAACCGTAATTTTACTATTCAGCAGCTGCTGTTAATCCAGGTATGCAGCAGATTAGTTACAATGAGTATGTTGCAAAGAGCACTGGTTGCCAGTTTATGTTGAGCGGGAAAAATATCTTTGCATATTGTTGAAATTTTGGTTAGTTTATATCATAATGTGAATAATCAGACAGATAGTAGAAATCTTCAAAACATTTCCCTCTATTCTTTTTTGTTCGATATCACCTTTAACGAGTAAAGGTACATCAACGAAACGAATAATCAATTTAGTTCAATCTTTAAAACATTTCATTTTTTCTGTTCGAGAGACAATCTAAAATTATGTAAAAATAGTTCCTGCTCTGTATCTCAAGATATCAGATGATCAAATTGTTTAGTTTGATATGAATTTAACTTAAGGATAATCACACCCTCATGTAAACTGGGGAAAAGTAGATGTCTTTTTATGAAGAGATAGTGAAGTCACAAAGAGAAGTCCATAGACCAATGAACAAAGATCTTGTTTTAAGTTAAAAGCAATATAGTGCCATCTGTTGACATTAACAAATCACCATATACCTGTGATGATGAAGGTTCAAATCTATTTCTAAAATTGAAATGATTACCTATACGAGAACTAACTTACTTTTCGATTTACAGATACTATTCTGTATACTTTTGAAACTGCAAAGAAAATCACCGATATTTTTTCTTCTAACATGAATTTGATCAGTCTGTATTTATTTCAAATAAAAATCTGCTTTTCAGAAATAAATATTTTATTTTTATTTTTCACTTGAAATATTTTCTTATTATATCAATAGTCCTGCATAAAGAAACACGCATCACACTAATTGAAATACTCTATTGATTTGTATGTTTATGTACACAGCTAACCCAAAGAAAAACAACGAAATGAATCAATTCATCGTGCGCAGATTAACAATTAAATCAGCAAAAAAACTCTAACGCAGAAATATAAACTGTACAAACAAACAATAGACAAGGCTTGAATCAAACAATATATATATATATATATATATATGTTTACTGTTATAGGACAATATTTATTTCAACAATAAATCTATCTTAATATTTTTGCATGATAGACTACATTACTCTCTAGTTCATCTCTAGAATATCGATGGTTATTAAAACGACTCCATGGACTTATTCTCTCTGTATTAAAATCAATTAATGGTTCAGATGATGGAATAGAATTAACCGTTGGTTGTTGGTCAGATGATATTGGTTGAGACATCGTATGTACTTCATGCTTTGATATAAGCGTTCGCGGCATCGGACAAGGTGGTCGTGAGCATTCATCGTCAGATACTGCTGAAGATAATGGTGTTAATAATTTTCGTGGCAATGGGGATGGTGCTTGTACAATATCATGATGCTTTGTATTTTCTACTGGACATGATTGATCAAGATTTAAATGTTCATCAAAATCATTAACAATTGAATCAATATGATCCTGTTGTTGTATCGGTAAAGATTTTGGAATGGGCTGTGTGGGTTGAGATAGTGGTGTATCACGACGTTTATAAAACAATATATATGCATCAGGTGTACATACACGAGACGGATCTAATTCAGAAACAAGATGATCATCATAGCAAAACCATTTGTCTGTTATTGGATTTTTGCAATAAGCTTAAATAGAAATATACAATATTTAATCGAAGAGATATATACCCAATGAAAAAGTAGAGTTACTTTTTCAAATAAGATTTTATTTATTGAATTAAGGAAAAATTTTATTCTCAAAAATTGGCATAGCATTTATCTTATTAATCAGTTGTTTCCTACTTGCATTAGACTCATAAATATCTTTCAAAATCCTTTTTCTTTCTATTGTTTACAGTAGTACAGTCTACATAGTAAATTCTATTGTCATTGCCTTTCAATGCAACATAAAAATCATACCAGTATAATGTCCATTTGACATACTACCACGATGATTACAAACTGCAAAAAGATCATAGAGTCCATATTGTTTTTCATCTTGATTTTCAATAGAATCTTCTTGTTCATCATCTATTTCATTTTCATCATCTTCGTCATTGTCTGTTAGATTTCTATTTGTTGATAAGAATCGTTTAATATTAAGATTGGAAAGTGGAAACTGCACTGGATAAGTTAATTTTGAATTTGATACTTTTGTTTGACAAAAACGTTTCAAATGTATTATTAAAACAGAAGGTGTTGTCCAAATTTTTAAATGTTTTACTGTACCATTTTCTTTACGACGGCAATGACTACACATCCATGCATCATCCTAAATTTGAATATCAAACCTTTTATCATGAAAAATTCAATTATTCTTCTTACATAATTTAAACTTTCCGATTGTGTAAATAAAGAAAAACAATCTGCTAATGAAATCAACGATGATGATGGTTGATGTAATGTTGCACGGGCATGTGTAACGGACTGATGTATATCTGGTTTATCATCACTATAGGGCCATTTCGATAAAAATTCTCCTACATGTTTCTCATTCCAATTCGCATAGACTTGTAAATGTGATGGTCCTATACCAGGACCATCATAAGCATCAAGAATTTCGACAGTTTTTTCAAGAAAAAGTGGTAATTGTACACCATAAGGAATAGAATATTCTTGTTTAACGGTTCCGAATGATGTTGACTGATATTGATCAACAAGTGTTAATTGAAAAACAACATAGGTTTGAGCATGTTCCATAACTTCTTCACGAATCAATGAACGTGCCGCTTTTATTATTAATAATTGTAACACACGATAATTTGATTGACGAGGAACACGAACAACTAAACAAAAGAAAAACTTCTGTTTTAAATGAACGAGTATATTATTTTATTTGTTACCTATCGGTGCACCAAATCTTTCAGAACGACCAGTACTATATCGTACACGATTAAGAACAAGTAGATTAACGTAAGCTGGAGGTGCATCATCCGTCGTTGATGCAACATGTTCAATACTTTCTGAATTCGACGAAGGAAATTGTATCGCATAAACATCATCTGTAAGACGATTAATCGGTTCGGTATCATGAAAAACTTGAGAAAATCCATTTTGTTGAATTTCAATGAGTACAAGCTAAATGAAAAAGAAAGATCAATCGTAAAAATGTCCTTGATTTTGACTTTCAATTATGATCTGTAGGCGAAGATCAATAAAATTATTCAAAATTCTGAAGTGTAAATACAAAAGTATCAATGCGATTTTTCATTCGTGTCACAAAATATATGTAGATATCCTCTACGTAATAATACATCTATTTTAGAAATACTACTGGGTAATTCTGAAATATGAATAAAGGAGTTTATTTTCACTCTCGAAGCTACGCAATAGAATTTGCTTAGAAATGCATCATTTAGATAGAGGAAGCCGTTCTCTGCTAAGCTCCATGTATTCGGTTTGTTGATTTAAACCATACAATCCTTATTATTTCAAAACTGAAAACTTACATCGTTTGGGTCAAGATTTGACTGTTGAGCTATGGCTTCTCGCACGTCTTTAACAGTATTTGTTACAGGTAAGCATAAACCGATTTGTAATTGTTTTGGTGATTGATTGAGAAAAACGACAGTAACGAAAACAGGCTTGATAATTTTTTGTGGGATTGGCAATGATAATAATAGGTAGGGTTCAAACGTTTTACTCTCTTGTTTACATTGATTACAACGTAGAGTTGAATGAAGTTGAGCACTGAATGTTGAAGTTATAATACTTAGATTAGCATCACTATATTCCGACCAAGCTCGATGAGCTAATTCGGATGAAGCTATGGAGGATGATGCAATTGTCGAAGAAAATGAATTCTAAATAGTCAGTAATTTATCGTCTATATTTCATTCAATTAATAGTTTACCTTAGATTTCTGCCTTTGTCTTTGAGCATTGGCTAAATTTAATTCATCGTGAATTGTATTAATAAGAAATAATGAAAATTCTTGGGCATCATTTTGCTCATTGCCGGAATATTGTTTATTCAAATTTGAGAGAATCGATTTAAAGTCATATAATAATTTTGAAGTTGTATTTGATGAATTGTTCCATAGTGCTTGAAATATTTGTACAAATGTTTTTGTGACCTTAAAGCCGGTAGATGGTTGAGACGAATTTGGATAATCACCTATGGCATTTTTAATATTACGCATATCATGTTCATAAGTTTTTCGAAGAATATACAATGCTAATTGTTCTGTGTGACATAAGCATTGAACAATCGCATTAATATAACTAAAAGAAGAGACATTTTCTTGACAAGCATAGCGTATTCACGATTACAAAAGAGAAAAAAAACAAATTAGTTCAAGTTAACATGCGCAATAAAATATAAAAGGTGAAAATTTCGAAAGAACTTGAGCTATTTTTTTTGATGATGATTGATCGTTCGGGGAAACTCGCTTGTTTTTATATATTCATTATATATATATATATATAGCACGCCAAGCTAACCAAAAAATATTTTTCTTACCATGTATTACCACAATTTTTAAGTCCATATAGAAAAGGAATATGTTGTGAAGCTGGCGGTAATGTTCGTCGAGATGATTTTCGTTTGATGTCCAGTCGTGTTAATGAATTTTGTCTTGTTGGATGAGGATGATTCATTTTTGATGTCGCCATCGGATTACAGAATGATAGAAAAGGTGAATTCGAATTATTTTGATCACTATAATCGGTTATTGTCGATATAGGATAATCCGAAGACTTTTTTGTTGAAGAAAAATTAATTAAACGTTTAAGACGAAAAAATAATGATTTATGCGATTTTGAAGAACGTGATAAGACTGATTCATAACCGGATGATGATGTCAGAGAAGCAGTTGTATTAGTTTTATAGCATGCATTCGGATCTGGCGGTAGTTGCTCGGTGGATGTCGACGACGATGAAGATTGTGCTTGAATTGGTAAAACATTTGAAACAAAATCAATCGAGCCAGCATGCATTGAACCCACTGTACGAATATGATGATCAAGTGCATTGGTTATTGACGATGATTTACTATTCGAATTGAAGAACAGAATTAATCACGCCCTCAAATTTAATATTTGAAAAAATATTGTTTTACCTGCCGACAACATCAATAGCATCACGCTGAGTTTTGGAATTATAAGAAGAAAAATCCGTACTAGCAGCGTTGACACAATGCTGTACCATCCTGTTGCTTTTTTAATCTTATCAAATGGAAAATCTACATAGCTAAGGTGAGTGAAGAATAACAAGAAGAAATAAACAATTGTATTTTTTTTGCTACGTCAAGTTATGATAAGTAAATTTTGATTGGCTAATAAATGTCACTATTTCGTTCAATTTCTATCAAAAGTGAGTTTTATTTTTCTATTCTTCTTCTAGTTATGATCGGAAAAAAAATAGTTTATTTTCATTTTATTTCAAAGTAATTAATCATTGCATGACAAGATGTGACATCTATCGTAGGGAGGTACAATCGAGTCGAATGAAATGATTATTTTAAAGACGAATCGATCTTTAAAGCGAGAAAAACGATTTCAGTCAGCGAGAAAAAGATACTGAAATTCTTCTAGTATATTTGTTTGTTTTAGATTTATATTGAAAGGATTTCTTTTTTTTTATCGTATTATTCTTTTATATCTTTTTGAAGTATAATACCGAAAAAATAATGTCCACACAATCGGCTCCTTCAGTAGGCATCGAGTTTACCAAAGTACGAAGTGTCAAAGATGCATTGACACTTGCTTCATCACAAAAGTAAAATTTTCCTCTTGAACTTCTATCAATATTTGTCGTGGTTTTTCTTTTAAGATATGACTTTCTTGTAGTACCAATTATTCGTAAACAATACGGAACAGATCTATTGACCAACTATGGATCAAAACAATCAACATGGCCAGCAATCGCCAGTCGATTAAAAGGCGTTGGCGAAAGTGCTGATATGTCAACAGCACTTGTCGCTCTCATTCGACATGTTATTGATGTTGACTCATCAAATATTCATATACGAAATAAAGCTACGAAAGTAGTTACAATAAAATTGTTATTCTGTTTTCGACTATTTTCTCATTTGTTTTAATTTAGTTACTTCAAGAAGAGCTAGCTGCTGCTCAATATTTTAGTGTCGCACGTGTTATCATTCGTATTCGAAACGGAAATAGTACAAATCTAATTCGTATTGCTGCTAGTACACTGAATACATTATATTTTGCTGTAAGAATATTATTTGAAAAATTAAGAAAACGAAATCCATGATGCATCTGCTTTTAGTATTGGTTTGTTTTTCCAACATGTGCATCAGGTAATTTTGATGACGACAGTGAAGCAGAATTGCAACCTTGGCTTTGGTGGAATAAAATCTATAAATTACTAGACTACCATGGAAAAGTTTATCCAGTATTAGGTATGAGTTTTTTTCATATCTATTAATTGAAAATTGTCGTTTCTTTGTTTCGCGTTAGAATTATCGGCTGATGTACCCAGTGAACAAGCTCAAAAACGTTGGTTAGGTGAACCAGTACGAGCTGTTATATTACCAACAAAAATTTTTACGACGAATGCAAAAGGTTTTCCCGTTCTTTCACCTGCTCATCAACTTTTTATAATAAAATTAATTAAAGTAAAGCTTTTGATTTATTTAAATATTTCCCGATTTTTTTTATTGATTTAGCTTAAAGTTCAATTTATTATCAAAGGTATTAATCCAAATGATTCAGCACTATTCGAACCTTATTTACAATATCTTAAATATATCACGCGCGTAAATAATAAAAATTGTAGAAGAATTCAAAATTTTCGTTTTAATTTTTCATATTAGCAAACAGAGCCGACTAATCGTGTACTTGAAGCATTTACACATGGTTATGAAGATCGACTACAAGTGCCACTGCAACCATTGGCTGATAATCTTGAATCACGTACATATGAAATATTTGAGAAAGATCCAATAAAATATGTTCAATATGAAAAGGTAGAGTTCGTGAAAACTTTTATTAGAAAAAATAGTTTCTTTGGTTTTTAATAAAGGCTGTTTATCAAGCCTTAATCGAACGATATGATCCAAAAACAACTGTGTAAGTCTTACAACAATATATATGATATAATCGTCGAAGAGGTTATCCGAACTCGAAATTCGTTGATTATAGTTAAATTAGTCGTCTTTATTTAAAAACAAATCTTGATTGCTTGATGGAGCATACTTGTCATTTTTCAAAATATTAAATTTCTGTTTAGAATCATTATGGTTGTCGGTGCCGGTCGTGGTCCATTAGTTAACCGAGCACTTGAAGCAGCTGATCGAGCCAAATATAAAGTACATATTTATGCAGTCGAGAAAAATCCTATGGCAATTATTTCGTTAGTTTACTTTTTTTCGGATATATCGATTACAAAAATCTTGCTTTTGTCCGTAGTCTTTATGCTCAAAAACAAGAATGGGCCGATCGTGTGACGATCATTCATCAAGATATGCGTTCATGGCAACCAGAATGTAAAGCTGATATTATGGTTAGTGAATTATTAGGTTCATTTGGTGATAATGAACTATCACCGGAATGTTTGGACGGAGCACAACGTTACTTAAAAGGTAAAATATTTTGTTCTTAAGATAGATAATTTCAGTATGAATTATTTTAGACGATGGAATTAGTATTCCTTATGCTTACACTTCATTTATCAGTCCTGTACAATCACCGCGTATATTTTCAGAATTACTTTACAACCGAGATGCCAATAAACCTTATTACGTAAAGAAAATGTTTATTTAATGAAAGAAAAATATTTAAAAACTTTTCTATGTAGGCTAATTTTGAAACACCGTTCGTTGTTTATTTACATAATTGCTTTTTCTTGGCTGAAACTAAACCATTATTTACTTTTTTACATCCAAATTTTGCGAGTAAAAGAAAACAAAAAAACAATGTCTTCGGCTGTTTTGTTTTTATTACTCTTTTTATTTTTATTTTTTAGCTCCTATAGATAATTCAAGATACGAGGAAGTAGAATTCACGATACCAGCAACAGGTACTATGCATGGTTTAGCGGGTTTTTTCGAAGCAAAATTGTATAAAGACATAACTATTAGTAAGTCGTAGGGTTTATCGAAATGATTATTTTGTATATGTTCATCTAGGCATTGAACCCAATACACACTCAAAGAATCTAATAAGTTGGTTTCCAATGTTTTTTCCGATTCGAGTAAGAAATCATTTAGATTTATGCAACATTTTATTTATGCGAGATTTTTTCTCCTATTAGGAACCGGTGACATTACAAGCTAATTCGAAAATAAAAGTTAACTTTTGGCGTTGTTGTTCATCATCTCAAGTATGGTATGAATGGACAGTTATTGAGCCTACAACATTGCCTATACATAATCCTACTGGCCGATCATTTTCTATTGGAAAATAAATTAGCTATGATTTATTTGCTTTGCTTTGCTTTGTTTTCTTTCCTTTTTCTTTTTGTTGTTTCTTCTCACATCGTTCTTCTTGTTATTGTGATATCGAAATTTGAAACATTGTTATGATTATTGTGGTTTTTCTCCCGTTATTTCGAGTGATTGTTTATCTTCATTGACGACTAGAGTACTACTGTCTTTCATAGGAATGAGATAGTAGAATGACGATATTGTTATAAAAGATCATTTAGAGTAATAAATATGATATGTTCACGATGATTAACGCTTTTGAGAAAGACAAATAAAAGTTAAGAAGATTTCGAACGAATGGAAATATTTGAACAACTGCAGGATTGAGACCCAAGCCTTTTCCCTTTGGAATAGTTAGTTTTCTAATGTTATTATTCGTAATGCTGGTCGGTCGAAATTATATATCAAGATACAATACCATGAGAGAGAAAGAGTTGCTATTATTAGATCGAACATAATGAAAAATCTCACTTAAGAATCAAAGTTTAATATTTTCTTTCACAGTTTTGATCAACAAAAAACTAATCGAATTTTTTTTACTATTTTCGATCTGGTCATTTCTTATTTATTGACTTATATTGCGCAGTACACCTATTGTTTGATCACGCCTGACAGAAGAATCGAACAACGAACATCCATTGAACCCTTAAAAGATACCGTCGCTAATCAATCTTCTTTCAGCAGAATTGGAATAAGAAAAGATGTAAACACCAGGGCTCTGCGTGGGACGGGACTATCCCATCCCATGGGGCTAAAAATTTTCGTCTCGTTCCAGAAAATGGCTTGATAAATGCTCTAAACTTTTGCGATATACAATTACTGTGACATAGATATTGCACTCATCTGTGCAATCAAAACAAGTCAACAATATCCTACTCATTCGGTTTATGGAAAATATGAAGTTTGTGCAATGATGTACAATAATATTTTTTCCATATTTTTAATAATATTTATTTTGTTCGAATCGTTTCTTTTTATCTAAAACACTACTTTCATCTTTTTGCGTCGCTTGAATTTTCTCTATATTGCCATATTTTGTACTATTTTGTATTTATTCATAGAGCGATGTATTTTTGATGGTAAAAGTAAAAAAAAAGAATTGTGAACTTGACAATAATAAAATTATGAACATATGAAACGATAATATGACATCATAGTTTTAGTAGGTAGATGAGCATTCGGATAAACTTAACGTCTTATAGAATATATGATAATTGAGATGTCCCATGCAGGGTGGCCAGATCTTCCGAAAAGTAAGGAAAAATTATGAAATTCGAAGTCCTTTCAGAATTTCTTCTGATCTTTTGGTTGTCGTACTATATTCTGACTTTTCCTGATTTTAATACTTTCTTTTGATTTCTTTCCGAATTCGAAAATATTTCACATCCCAGTTTTGCGGGTGTACTTCAGTATAATTATAACACATTACTATTATGGATGTTTATTGCGTCAATTTTATTTCTCAATTATCCGATGGTAATTTCTGATTTATATAGGAAACTTCAGCTACAGCGATGCACTAGAATTTGATAATGTTTTTTTTCTTGATTTCGAGATTCTCGCTTATGAAACATTCTACAAATAAAAATTACATTATCTAATAGATGATATTAATATAGTTGAATTTGATTCTGAAGAGACATAAAGCGAAGTGCATTAATTACCAAAAGCAGCATCGTCTCGGAAAATAAAGAAAAAAGAAAATTTTTCGTAAAGATTGCTTATTCATTGATAAATATTCATCTGTATAGTGATGAAACTTTGAAAATAAAGTACTAGTCAATAAAAAAAATGTAATGAAGTACTTAATGCCATGATATCAATACAGAAGTTGCTATATCACAAAAACTGATCTTTCTGATAAGCTTCTGACATTCCTAAAAAAATTTCTGGTCGTTTTCTGATTTTTATAAGAAAAATTCTGATTTTTGAATTTTCGATCTGGTCCCATGGGACGATTTTTTTCGTCCCATCCCGTCCCGCGCGGAGCCGTGGTAAACACATTCACGATTGAATTCTTGTGTGTATAACCGAGAATTTGAGCAATTGAGAATGACCTTGCCTTGAGCTATTCATGGTAAAAAGTAATCGTAAAATTCAATTGAAATTTATTTCAAAGAAAAGAAAGCTTGATACTCAAATGCAAACAAAAGCCGGTAACCATTCAACCGATTATATCAAAGTCTACTAATCAGCGTTGATGAATCCAATTCGATATTTGATATCGAATATTTCTTCTGCGTGCCTTCTTGATGTCGATACGATATTGATGTGTCTGTTTCGTTAACCATAGTCAAATCAGTTGCCAACTTCAACATTAACTTTTGACTACCATTAGATGAACTTGAATTTAATTTAGATTCCCTCGACGAATCTTGAATATCAGATTTCGAAATTTTCCAATATAGTATCTTCCATAAAAATAGAATCCATCGGACTACTGGTATCATGACCAGTTTTATAATGAGAAAAGCAAAAGCAAATAATTCGATACATAATGAAGTGAACAGCATCGCTTTGAAAACTAATTCAGCCATTCGAACGATTGGTTGTTCGATATTTTTAATATAAAATGGACGTTCGTCAAGCGCTATTTTAATGACAGTCAACGAAGAAGTATAACGCAAATAATTACCGAATTCAACATAATACGGTTCGTCCGATAATACGACTTTACTAAACGTCGGTATCCATATGCCATCATAGATATTTGGGTCTGAGTCACTCAAAGCATGTGTCATATTGACGTTTTTAACGAATGAAATTGGTATACTAGTTATTCTACCAATAGCTTCATTTGGTGTTGTATAAAATTGACAAAAATCTAATTCAAGTAATGCAATGTTTGAATTTGTATGGCTATTTCCTCGAATACACAAACGAACGGCACCGATCCAATAGGGACCAGTCATATTGACTTGAATAGTTGTTCCGTGCCCCGGAAACGGTAATGTAACGGATGTTATCGCGTCTGGAATTGACTGACTACAATTCATTGCTAAGGAAAGATATTTACTGCTAACAAGATTTTCTTGTGCAGTGATAGAATTACATGGAAATCCAGTATTAATTAGTTCAACAGTTAAATAGAATGTTTGCGCATCGAGTAGATCGAAAAGTGGCTGAGCTTCTTCTGATTTAGGAGTAGCAAGAAGTTCAAGTCCGCTTGTAAACTGCGCATTAACCAATGAGTGGTCACAGGCAAATGTAGCTGGGCCAGTAATTTCTTCAATTGGATAACGTCGTATAAATGACACAGAAAACCAATAGGAAAAGCCTACGAGAACAAAAATAGACAATGTTGCTAGTCCACCAGCCCACATTTCACCCTCGCCAATTATATCCGTATGTTTGAAAATTTCCTTTGCTCTTTTTCTATATTTTGTAAAATTTTCACATCCACAGTGTTTGATGGCAGCCATAAGGACTAAAATCGAAACACATATACCAATGGTAATCATTGTCCAGAATATAGGAGATATGACTAAACAACGTGAGTCAGAACTTAGTTGAAAAACATTTATCAGCAGAATATCTTCCATGTCTGTTGTATCACTGGTTTCAGGATATGCAACTGCTTGACTATACGATGGCACTTTACTTGAGTCAACATCGGCAAGTGATGCCAGTGGACAGAGCGAAGTTGATGAACTATTCGAACATGGTATACATTGAAGAACTCCGCTGAGGAGCGTGCCAGGATTCATAGTGCGCGGACCACATATTTGACAGGAACCTAAACTCGAATGATTTTTATAGGTCCCACCGATGCAAAGCTGTTGGCGAAAATAGAATACGAATGTAAGTGCTGTGGTATCGACCCATGCTGAAACGTAACCAGCAGGTGCCAAAGGAACAACTAAAATATTACCGGTATCTGTAAGTATAGCCATATTGCCTCCATTGGTAATACCAAATCGAGAAAAAGACGGACTTGATAAGCGGCTACCCAATATTTGTTGACTGTTGGGAAATGCGAAGACAGGAGTGGTCAACGTTACTGAACGTTCACTATAAACGAATATTTCTGATGTAGACCATGGTGTTACATATGGATTGTCAACTAGTACAGCAATACTTGTATCATCTGCCCATTGAACCACACGACCAAATGACGTGGCATCCGGATAAGATAATTGATATGAATTAGTAACGTTTAATGATGACCTTTGTTTTTCTATGCAGATGAAAGTTGAAAGACGTTGTACACCAACGAGTATTTTTTGACCACGTATAGAAACCGATAATTCATAAAGTTCATTATATGAAACGACATTACTTGGTATTAAATATGTCGTCTCGTAAGTAAGATTTAAACATGACACATTTGTTAGAACAGAAAGATCAATTAAACATCCAAGAGTTGCATAATCTTTTTTAACTACATCTGAATATCCATAGCCAGCAATAACGGCCCATGTATCAGCAACATCGATAGCATGGGGAATGAACCCTTGCGATGGCCAAATATCATTGGTTGTAAGATTCAAAACCATTGTATTGGCATAAATATCTAATTTAAATGCAAATGAACTTGAGAATCCATAAGCAAAGGTACCATTCGAATCGACCGCAATAAGAAAATATTGTTGAGGAGATCCCGCTGGAGCAACATCTGTACATTGTAGGTGATTAATGCATGTAGATTTTGAGATCTCACCAATGCAAACATATGGAGTCATGGTCGACATTTTTTCCGCAGCAAAAACAAGCATAAACTGATCGCCATTTGCACTATTTTTAGAAATTCCTACCACGGCTACACTATGAACATAACGATCTGTTGTATTGTATCGCAAGTTACATCGTTTTTGTCCTCCGGAGCTGGCATTTTTAAATGGATACATTAGTACAGCAAAATTGGAAAACGCGTTGGATACTGATGCAAACATATCGTCTTTAACGGACATTTTTGTACCTGATACAAGATCGGTTAGATCATATTGACACCATGACATATGATTAGAAATAATAAGAAGAAATACAACGCTTACGTACATTTTAATCTGTAATTATTTGAAAGAAATTTTATAGAATAAAGAATAGTATGTGATTGGGCAAAAAGGTAAAGAAAGAAACATTGACATCTGGTTTGCTGGCATTTGTTGAAAAAAAAAAGGAGTTGCTTTAATTAAGTAAAAACATTGCATTCGTCTAATGAATACCGCTAAGTTATAATATTTGCATAGGTGTTGCTGACAGAAATAAAATTTGTCTTTTTACAGTTTTCTCATCGCTGGAATGCACACCATAATCAGTTAATGCATCTACAAATGTATACTCTAAGATATTTAGTGACAACTCACGAACGCTCTTCATCAAAGCGTTCTTGCGAGAGAATATGTATGAACTATTTTTTTTTATGCTGATTGTACTGGCGCGCATAAAACATGAACCTATTTGTCAAAAAAATGATAATGCGAAAGAAAACTTATGTATCTATGAAATCTGTTCTCTAACATCTAAAAGAGTATTCGCTGCGTGTTTTGTTATTTAATAAAAGCAAATTCTTGATAATACTCCGAAAGTATATCTTACACTTCGCAGGATGTCGTATGAAAACTTGTTACTAGCACAAGAAATAAATCTATTATGGAAAACAGAAACTTGATGAAATGGAATTTGACTTCAGACGTATGTAATTCAAATTAAAACAATATTTTAGTTCAAGATGCTTATACCGTAATGACAAAAAGCTCATCAACCTCTGCGAAAATATTCATGTGAAAAACAAAACAGTTGTATCCGTTCGAATGGTTACCTAATCAATTGAAAAATATCCTCATTGATGACAACATGTCGAATTTCATTGAATGTTAGAAATCTGCTGAGCATGAGAAGATAAATCCTAAGTAACCGACTTTATACTACCATCGTTTCTTGTACGATGCAAAAAATGGTATGTATTCATTTAAAAGTAGCACTTTCATGCTTTTTCAAATGTCATACATTTTATAGTCGAAACTCAAAGATAAATATTAACTTGAACATTTACATTCACGGCTCTTTTTGGAAAAGAAGTTACGGGACATCCACCATGTTTTGTTCTATGTGATACTAGTTGTGTATGTTAATTTGTATATATTTTCGTTTCTGATTAATCGTTTTCTCTGTTCGAATCATATATTGCTTTTAATTAAGAACTCCTATTTACTTCAGGTCTACTTATTTCTTCTTTCAACGCTGTCGAGTCTTCATTCACATTCAATTAGAATTTGTCTAAAACTTGTCATTTTCAATAGTTATTTCTTATACTCATTTTCATTATCAATAATAATTGGCGTGTCAAAATGTTACATTAATTTTTCTATTGTAGTTCTCTACGCATAAAAATTCATTGAATATTTTTCGCTGATGAATTGAGGCGTCGGCGTATTCTCCTCTACTGATTCTTACTACGATATTATTTTTCTATTAAAATAAGTTACTGATGATCTAAATCTCGCAGCAGGATTGTTTTCTCGTCATTGTTACTCTCTACCTTATGCATAAAACTTCTTCACAAATAACAGGAAAGCGTTGCTCAAGGTGTTACTTACTCTTTTTTTATCATCACACATCGACAAGAATAACATATAACTATGAAATAAATGATGAAGATTGCGAGAGTGCTTGCTCTTTTTATATGCTAGACGAAATTTCTTAAAAAAATTTCTTTGTCGTGCGCTGACCATATGTCTTACTGTGCCAGGTGAAGTATTTTGAATTTCTACCTTCATTTATTGTAAAATAATCGTTAAGAAAAATTTTGATGATTTTACACTTGCAAAGCTCACTGGATTTCTATAAAATAACATTTCAATTTTCAATCATTTGTGCCTTAGATATAGAAGTACTCTGAATTAGAAAAAAAAACTTTTGAAATCTGTATTTATGAACAAGGATGCTCGAAAGATAATAAATACAATAATAACCGGTGTTTTTCTTCCATAAATAAGAACGATCGAATGTAAACATCGGACTTTGTTTGATTAACTCGGAAAGTGTTTTTCTAATTTTTCGTATTGATTTTTTGCGTTCATAACACTACGCACTAAGATAAGAGCTCATTTCACATCTTTCAAAAATTTATAAACCAAAAACGCTACCACTCACTAAACTATCAGTAGAGACTAGTATTATATCAGACGAGCAGTAGATTACGAAATAACTCTATAATTACTTTAAGGACTTAGCTAAAGTCCCTGAAACCAGCCCATTAATTCGTCACGATATTCAAATCGAGACAGAATTTAGAGAACTCCAGAGCTTACTAACTGCTTCTAAGAAAACAGGCGTAGAGGCTACAACCAAAACGGAAGTCTCTAAAATGATAAAAAAAAGACGAAACCAAAGAAGTCTTCAAGTATCAATCAGGTGTCAAATTTTATTATTAAGTTACTTCCTCCAACCTATATAGAAAGTCTAGTTAATTGCTTCAACTTTTGGGTACAAGAGGGAACGTATCCAGGCTTCTGGCATAGCTCGAAAATTATTACCCTCAACAAACTTGAAGCTGGTATACCACGTTGCAATCAGACTAGATCTATATCTCTTTTAGCGACCTATTCCAAAATTTTTGAAAACGTGCTTCTCGATCGAATACGAGCTTGGACTGAAGGAAATCATCTAGTGCCGCGTGAACAATCAGGGTTCAGAACGAACTGTCTTCTCCAGACTAGGGTGGTTTTCATTTTTCAGGAAGTTCAGAATAATTTAGCTGCGAATGTCTCTACGCTTGCAATATATGTCGACTATGAAAACGTTTTTGACTTAGTTTGGCATGCGGGTTTCTTGGTCAAATTATACAGGTTAGGTATACCCAATAACCTACTGAAAATGATTTATAGCTGGCTAAATAACCGTACAGCGTATATTTACTATGGTCAAATGAAGTCAGAAGTTTTTCAAGTACAACTCGGTTTTCCCCAAGGCAGTAGTCTCAGTCCCTTTATATTCGTAGTATACCATACCGATTTAGTAGCTTGTCTGGAAGCCGACTCAAGTCATATTCTCGCTGATGACCTGAGCGTGCACATGCGAGCACCCATCCAAAAATCTTTCTCATCTCTAGTCGAGTATTTAGAGATTGACGGAATTAAAGTATGCGACAAGATTGCTGAATATTCGATTCGCTAGAAGCAACCAATCAATATCGGAAAAACGGTCGCATCACTCTTCTATTCTCAAATTAGAAAGTCCACGGTAGGCATATATATACTAGAACAAAAACTTGCCATTGTAGACACGTTTAAGTATCTTGGTTTTACCTGGATGAGTAAAGTATCATTGAAACCCACTGTAAACAAAAGCCTAGAGAATATCCAAAGATCGTTGGGTAAGCTCAAATGGCTGCGTAGCGACAAAATTTTGTCCAAAGACACTTTGAAAAGATGCTTCTTCACGTATATATTTCTCCATTTCGCTTGCATCTTTACTTTTTTCTCCTTTCTCCCCGCAACACACCAAGAGGCGCTTAGAAGAAAGTATCGAGTAGCAATACGCTTAGTTCATCGTGCCCCATTTGTTCGCGCTAAGGATCTTTTGAGTCTTACCCGAGAAGAACTGCTTGATACTTATGTCAAACGCTATATCGCGAACAGATTAAAAAATATGTGCTCTTCAGATTTAGGTGCTTCCTTATTTCTTGAAGATGTATTCCTATGGGATCATTTCCATAAGCAAGCTAAATATGGTGTTGGCCATCTATTTACGTTGAAACGGGTTAAACGTTAAAAATTAAAACACCTCTCCCTTCTCCTAGACTGGTTTGATTTTAATGAGCAAAATGATAATTAGAAATATAGGAAACAGGGAACACGAAATCGTAGTTTATTAACAGCCCCTTAACATTCTATCTCAACCTTTACAACTCCCGCTACTTGTATTATCTGTCCATCTCGCTACCGCTGTCATTTACTTCATGTATCTTTATCTTTGTTTCTCCCTTTTTGTTTTCTTTTCCTTTTTTGTTTGTTACTTTCTATCCCTTCCGTCCCTCGATGTTTCTCTGCTTTTGTAGGCTCTTTCGAGTGTGACAATAAATAAACCATAAACTAAAAAAAGAGCTCATTTGAATGTGTTGTGATGATTAAAGAAAAAGAACGTTGTTTTTGTGACAAAGAAAACAACTGTCTAGATGATTATAATTGAGGACTTATTTTTTCAACGTAAAAGCTTCACACTTTAACACACTTTAAAAAATGTTCGAATGACCATTTGTTTGATTGACTATATTTATTTGACGTGTTTTTTTGCAATATAAGATTCGATAAAAACATTACCAACTTTTCGCTAGTGGAATCTATGTATTCTTCTAATAAATACAATAAGAGAATCGAAGGAAATATTTTTTGCACAAAATCATTCTCGTTTCAATGTTCAAAGTTTTTCTTTCTATTGAAACTTTTACTCTGAACACTGCACTTTATCATTCTATACACATTTTGCTCTCAAACACACTTTGAATAGAAGATTTTCATCTTCAACAAGTTCAAGCCTCTTTTTTTTATCAATTGAACTTTTCTCAATGACCTATATTTGATAAATATCATTGTTAAACGACGAACACGAGATCATTCATATTTTATTGAAATTTCCCATAAAATATATTACCGGTGTTATGCTGATTTAAAGACAGAGAAAACATTAGATGATGGTGATGATTAATTTATTGTATTTCAGACAACAATGACGGTAATACTAAATGATCAATGACGATCATATTTATTCTAAGAAATATGATTTTACGATTGAAAACATCTCGCTTGTCTGTTTTTATTTCAATGCATCCGAATAAAATATCAATGATTTTTGTTATGCAATCATTTTTAAGTAAAAGCAAATCGATAGATTATTGTCGAAGTAAAATTTTCCATCAGTGATGAATGCTAATTAATCTGATAAAGCAACATGTAAAAAAACGTTTCATCCCGCGAATACTCAATGAAGCTGAGATAATATGCAACTCGAAAAATTCAATTGATTCTTGAACAATAGGTTTACTGGTTGAAAATTGATCCTGAAAAAGCAGAGTGCTTTTATTGTCATTAAATTATAGTCTATAGTCCACATGAAAAACCTCAGATCATTCTATTGATCTGTTGTTATTCATCGTATTTTTACAAACTGTGACACTTCTGTTCCATAATTAAAATTCTCTTCATCATATATAACAAGCTGTGCACAACATAAGAAATACTTGCGGTCCCGGTTTTCATATGACATTAATGGTTAAAGAAACAATACTACCAGACAGATGCTGACAGTTTTCAACAAAAAAATGACAGAAAATATGCTTGTCTTTTGACAGTTGATCGACTTTATTGTTTAGCATGATATCCGGCAATGTACTAGAAAATCAAATCGGATACGCATGTCACACAGAAAAATGCTTTTAATCATAAATATGAATTTTTGTTACTATTCCACTCGCGTATTGCACTAGGTACAAAACATTATTTTAAGTTTCATTTGAACCCTATTTATCTAATGAGATCCACTTCTGTCTTGTTATTTAACCCATTAAAATTTATACCAATGTGAAAATCGACGAAATATTTTAAACATTAGTTTTAGTTACAGATTTGTCGATTGATCAAAATAGAAACTGTGACTATTTTTGGTTTCTTCCCATCTCCGCGTAACTAGATCTACTCTTATCAAAAAAAGTAATGACCTCTTCTTTTAACTTTGAGAAAAATAAAGTTCAAAGGGAAACGATGAAAAAATATAAGAACAGGGAAAACGATTAAACGGATATATGAAACGAGTGAGGATAACATAGATCATACACGCGTAATCAATATCTTATTCGTTTGTTTGTTTCGCCGTTATTGGCTCTCGAATTTCAAAGAAATAAAATTTTTCTTGTTGGTAAACGATTACATCGACAAAATGAGCGCATATTATGAAATATTTTTTCTTACAAAAATAAAAACAATACTAGATCGTTTCAGAAATTTGCAATTTAGATTTCATTTCAGGATGTGAATAAGCCTATTTTTCACCATGAAAAGTCTGTTCAAATAGAACATCGGATGTAATTTCTATTCTGCGTCCCTACAAAATATTAGACAATAAAACTAGTTAGTCAACATCTTGCAAACAGGTCTAAGTCAATGTAGTTTGAAATGTTGAGGGTTTCATCCTTAAAGCATCGCCTCTCAACTCTTAGTCACATGAAAACTACGACGACAAATATTTCTTACGTAGAGCACAGCTTGTTATATTGAATCTTGTATTAAAAAAAAAATTTTCAATTGAGCACGAGTGTGCGACAGTTTGCAAAGCTAAGTGGTTTCATCATTTTGAAAGAATGACACAACAACATATTGTTGTTATTAAATCGTCAATCAATCAATAGAATGACCTAAAATATTCTTTTAGTAGGCTAGACATTATTCGTTGCAATCGACCTACAAGTGCAAGATTCTAGTTCATTCAAACTTTCCTATTCACTAGGTGTTACATAAACACTACGACCTTTGCACTTTCTATAACAATCATTGCAGCGCCAAAAAAAGTAGCTACAACATTAAGCTTCTTCCGAAACTTGTTTTCTAACAATTATTGTGTTTTACTTCTACTGACTTCATTTTCATATCTAGGATAGTCGATTAAATTCACAATTACAAGTTATTAGTGCTGTTCAAGCTGATTTAGGTTAGTAAAAATATTACATTATAACTGTAATTTTAGATCTCGCGAAAGATATTTTGTTTGAAATACACTCTAGCATACATGTCAGAGTAAAAATTTACATCTCCTACGCAGTGTCACAGGCATACTGAGTGTACAATCAAACGTGTACACTAGTAACCTTGTGCTAATAGATCTGACAAACTGTCCTGTTAAAATGTTAGAGGATCAAGGGAAGAACATGTGTCCTGAAATATATAAAACAAAGTAATCTTCATGCAACGAGCAGCAGCAGTTACATCTTATTCAACATTTCAATGCTCATTCTTTTACGTCCTATACATTCAAATGTAAACTTAGACAAATCGAAAGATGATAAGAGATCATTTCTATAATCCATTAGTAGGATTTTTTTCACGACTGTTTTAATACTCAGCATGATTCAATTTCCAATAAACATACATAATCCACAACTATCAGATAAGATGAATCGTATAATAAAAACATATCGCATGCACTTAACATATTCAAAACAAATGACTCGCGAGCATATATGCACGTGCGCTCATGTTAATATTACGGCCGTTTCATTTGTAACCATTTCTATTGTCATATCTTGACTCATCAGAATAATTTCTCGCTCGATGCATTTTGAATAGATGAATTAAAGAATATTTTCGTATGTATTAGGATTGAGTAAAAAAGAATTCGACTTCCATTCAAAATAAGTCATAGAGAAACTAGATCGATATATTTTTTTTGGATATTAGTTTTGCTTTTTGTCAACACTGGTTTCTATTGTGTTGCATGATTCAATATTGACAAAAAATAAGCATTCATTCTATCAATCACACTGAGTTTTTACAGAGCAAATCTCCAACTATTTTCTAAATATAGAGCAAGAAAAAATATCAACTAATCCAGTCGATCCTCTAGTAAATTGTGTTCACATGTAAGCCGGAAATTTTATTTTCGAATAAATCTATTGACTTTTTTTTTGTTTATTTTCAATTAAAAAATATTTCAAATGTACTTTGGACTTTTTGTTCTTCCATGAGCATGATGCTGAATAGAGAATCTATTCTTTTTCTCGCTCTCCCGATTTTTATCAGAAAAGCAAAATGAATTCCTACGCGAGAGACACAGCCTTTATTTCTATTGGTGAAAATATTGTACATTAGCCATGTTCTCGTACCTTCATCATGATTCGTTTTTTTTCGATAGATAGAGATAAACTAAATCCTTCATTTATTTTTCTTCTGAATTTATGAGAAGTCAAAAAAACAGCTTTTTATTAATGTATCTTAAATTCATTATCATCACATTCACGATATGAATTCAAAATAAATATTATTTTATCTTCTGTCGCTTTTGTAGATATTTACTTTTAATATATATAAAACAACAACAATAACAATAAAAACGTCACATCATGTTCACATCATCTGATCCGAATTTACCTGATTTGGATTTTGAACTTGTTGATGAAAAACAAAATGATTATGGAACTGAGCCACTTATCAAAGATTTTTTATCATCACCAGCACCAGCATATAGAATGGCTCAGCCAACGTAAGAAAGACTAGAAAAAGTATCTTTTATTTTTCATGTTATTCCCTTTTCATTTAGAAACATAAACAAGCGTGTTGGAATGAATCAATTACGAAGACAATTAGTAAATCTTAAATTTAATAAATATCTCGAGAGTTAATCTATTTTATTTTCTAGACCGATGAAAGTCCAACTAAACAACGAGCATCACCAAATCTAACTGGTACAAGTTTAACTTCGCAGCCATCGCTTTTAACTCGTGATAGAGATACTAATCCAATACGAATAAGCAATTCGTCAAATGCAATCCGAATGCCATCGTCAGCAAATACGAAACCGTTTGATTCAACAACATTTTTACTTCAACAATCAATTTCACCATCACAGATGACTCAGGTTAATTTCACAATTCAGATCTTATTGAATACTATCTATTTATTTTCATGTACAGACAGTTCAAAGTCTTCTTGAAAATCCAACAAGATATCATCTCGAACAAATGTCTCGCAAGCAAACGCTAGTTGGTGATGAACGTTCTATAATACAACAAACAAATGTTGTAAGTGAATTTAGCAGAAGAAAATATTAATATTGATCTGTAAAAAAAATCTCTGTTGTTATTGTAGTTAAATCAAGACGAATCATCTCCAGATAGTGAAATCACATCTGAAGTAATTTCTCAATTTTGTTTTTGTTTGTTTTGAAATTAATTTCTTCGTTTTTCTCCTACAGATGGACGACCAACTTAACGATGATACAACGTGTGGGAGTATTGACAGTAATACGCGTGGCATTAGTATTACACCTCGAGTACATATTTTCTGTTTAGATAAAATATTTTTATTCTGAAAAAACTTTGACTTTTGTTTTTGAGTTATCAACAACGTTGACTGGTGAGCATATGGGCTCAGCATTTTTGTCATCATCATTATCAAAAGATGGAACTGATAGTAGCTCCCGTCATTCATCATCATGCCCAACAAATATACTCAGTGCCAAAGCAAAAATTGGTTTACCACTAACAGATGATGAAATGCGTCTTGTTCTACGTGATCGACAGAAAAAAGATAATCATAACATGAGTACGACAGAGTACATGAATTTTCTTTTTCAATGTTGAATGCTCTTATAAATTTTAGTTGAACGTCGTCGCCGATTTAATATCAACGATCGTATTAAAGAGTTGGGTACTCTACTGCCAAAAGGAACTGAGTTGTAAGTGGTACTCAAGAAAATTTGTCTAGCTTAGAAAGACGCGCAATAGTCCTATTTTGATTAGCATGAAAAATTTTCTCATATGAAATTCTTTTTCAATCAAAAACTAGTTATAAGAACAAAACTAAACTAATAGTACTACTATCAATATTGATGATGTTGATTCAGCTGTTTTACATATCGTTCTCTCTATGAAAAGAAACAAAGATACAATCAATATGAATATTAAATAAGAGATCAAAGATTGTAAAACAAATGTTATGCGCGTACAATTAATAAAAGTTCGTATGTTTGTTCAGAAATAGAAACAGAAAAAGCAATGTTTAACCTTTCAACTCTACATCATCATCAACAAAATAGAAGTTCACCATATGTGAACAATAATTAATTAAATTCAATTTGTAATTTGAAAATATTTTTCTACATAGAGACTCAAAACAAAATAAAGGTACAATATTACGTGCATCGGTTGATTATATTAAAATACTACGCCGTCAGTATGATAATGCTGTTTTAATTGAAGAAAAATATCAAATGCTCGCACAACAAAATATGGCATTACAAGAACGAGTAAAAGTTAGTTGACATTAAGTTTTCTTTGTCTTCATATTAATTTATCAATATAGGAACTAGAAAGAAAATGTTATTCAAATGGTATTTCAATAAATTCATCATCAGCAACAGCAACAATTCAAAGTTCGCCAGCTATTGCTGTTGCTAATACGAATGTAGTTAAACAAGAGCCATCGTCATTATCATCGTCATTAAATACTAATAATCCATTGGTACCTCCATCCACACCAATATTTGCAACGTTTGACTCTCTTCCACCGCTTGATTCACTTTCATCATTTGGTATCGTTGATGAAGATAGTAATGATACGAATAGTGGCATTGGAAATAATTCAAACGATCCATTATCACCATTTACTCACGATCCATTTCTATCGTCTACATCGTTCGGTTTCGATAATGAAATGGACATCGGAGGAGGATTTACATAATTATTTATTATATTATATTTTTTTGCTCAAAGCGTTTGTTGTTTGTACATATGTTCGATGTCGAGAGAAAGGAAAAAATCTAGGACATCTTGCTACGACTTCAAAACAGTATTTGTGTGAATATGTATATTTGGTGCTAGCAAGCATAATTTGTCCTGCGTTTTTTTCTTCTCGACATTAATGCCTTGCCTCTCAACCCTTTTCTGCACGTATCTATTTCATCCGTGTGATATGCATATATATGTCGTAAGAGAAAACATGTATTTATTTGATTATCTTTATTATTATTATTACTATTCGAGTGTGTTTTGTATAGTGTACATATTTTTTATTCGTGTATATGATCGAACAGTTCTGTTGTCATTATATATATATATCTATATATTTATTTATTTATTCTACATATTTTACTGTGAGAAGAAAGAGAAAAAAAGAAAACTCTGTTCATGCATGATATTAGACACCTAAATAAATACCTTGTCAAAGACAATTTAAAAATAGCTTTGAAACATTTGGAATACTGACAGGCTGTAAATCAATAAGATCTCGTTGGTATTAAACATTTTGTTTTTCATCGATCTTCATCCTGTAGTTGTTAGCAAAACATGCAAAAAAATGGCGTATCATTAGTTTCGACAGCTGTGGAAATAAAACAGATGATGAAGCGCTAGCGAGTTTTCTTTTTGATCTATGTTTGTATTTATCGTTTCTACAGGTCGATGACCTCAACCGTTGGATGTAGATGTACTGAGGTTGTTCGTACCCTGGATTTATTTATTATATCATACATTCTCTTTCAAATAGTGCTTTTACCAAGCCATAAACTTGTCATTCTGCTGACATTTATATTGGTTGTATCGTTTTTTTTCAAGTCTTAACATTATGAGAAGCAGAGTAATCCAGTTTAGAAAGAATCAAATGGTAATCCAAGGAAAAAAACAGAGAGAATAGTACAAAAAGAATGACAAATCACTGGTTCCTATTGTAGCCATTACGAGTCATAGTTAAAGTACATATTTTTTTACTGCTTGAATAAATGTTCTAAAATAGCCAAAAACAAAGTGTTTCATCATTCGTTTGTTTACAGACTTTTATGAGTGTATTTGTTAATTCAATTTAAAATGTTATCTTGTTATTGATGTCACTTAATGAGCATTTTATCAAATAATTAAATTATATCTGTCATTTAGTAATATGCTATCAACAGAAGAAAATCCTTGACTAGAAAATTTGATTAACTCTATTTTTGTTTGTTAATCAATGCTAGATAGTTTTATTAGTTTAAATCTCATGAGAATAAATTTCTACAAGAAATCGATCGAATTCGATTAGCTTATTGTTCTATTTTCATAGAAATAATATACAGAAATTAAAATATTAACTAGACAATGATTGATCTTGCTTATAAATATGCTTCCTCGAAATTTATCAGAAATCTATCATTTCTAGTACTTCAAAATGATATTGAATCAAAGAGTTGTGATTTCTACGAACAACTAGCCTCTGTTTTTCTCTATAATTATGTACTCAAAATATCAGCTTTCTACAACATATGATTGTAAAAAGAATCCCTATCATTCAAATTTAAGATAAACGATGATAGCACTAAAGAGAGTTCTAAACAGTCGTGGAGCTAGTCTTTGAACAAATTAATAGTATTCTGTATTCTATTGACAGAAGGAATAGTCGGTGTAGCTTGTATTACTAATGAATATTAGGTACCGATCTGAACTGTGTTTTGGCTAACTTGTTCCTTTAACAATCAGACTGAGTTAACTAACGCGATGGCATGAAGAAAAAAAGAGCCTTGTTCTTCATGGAAATTCAATTCAATCTTTCATTCTTCAACTATTTGTAAAACATGAGGTCAACAAGTTTCAGTCAATATGAAAAAAGTGTGCGAAAGAAAATTTATTGCGAATGATTTCAGCTCTTATTTCCGGTGCAATTTTTGAGTAACTTGCATTATAGTGTTTAGTGTAAGATCGATATTGAGTAGGGCAGAGATAACTAAGAATAAAAGATTTAACATTAGGATGAATTCTTGGCAATATCTTTATATAAAATCGATCAACTATCAAATAAGTCAACGAGAAAATATCATCATTTAATGTTGTTAATATAAAATTCAACGTGTCAGTGAAAGTACTTTTTTGTACCGATTTACATAAAGTGTCTGTTGAAACAACTTTTGAATGAAGGCTTTTCTCAAAATTAAGATGAAAATTTGCCTTTGACATAATTATGAAAGTTGATGATAGCAAAAGAAGATCCCAGAAACTATGCTTATCCGTTTCTGTTCCTTTTCCACATTCACTTTGAATAGAAGAAATTAGAAGAAAACTAGTGCTTAAAACAGCAATATGGAATTATAGTAAAATGGATTGCAAAGATCATTCTGATATCCATTAATAGAGATGTACCAAATCCAAAATAATTTCGGCTTGGGTTCGGTGCATGCCTATCCGTATCAAGACAGTTTTTTTCACGCCTTTTTCATCATTTGAAGTTGTGTCCTTTCGACGCTAACGAGATCGTTAGTGGATCAATTAGTGTCGAACAATGAGACTCTAATTTTAGCAGGTTAGATCTTTTAGTCATTAAATGTAGTATCCTGTAGGATTCGAGCCTTGACGAAAATGATAGATGAGCAATGCTTTAAAAATTATTTTCCAAGAAACAAAAAAGAAGAAATAAAGAAGAGAAATAGGAAGAAATAATTAATTAATACACATAATCGGAACTTGATCTTATGGGTGTGCTTTATCTTGTCAATATTTCCACTTCAAACCATCAATAAGATATTCATGTTCTTTACGCATTTAGTCATTACAGTTTGCAGACATGAGAATAAATAAGTACCATGAAAATATAAGAGAAAAGTTATCAAAATCCATAGAAATATAGAGTCCACGAAAACCAGTCTAGTACACTTTTCCCATTTATATATTCGATTTTTCTCACTGAACTGTCTGTCTTTTTCGCTTTAGACGGTAGTAATCCTTTTCTATATCTACTAACAGAACTAGATTTCAACATCATGCTCCTTTCAAAGAAACACAGGACAGAGAAATATTCTTTTTTAGGGCAATCCGATCAGAATGTGAATGTGACATATGGATGAGTCATCTATGGGATGAGTATGTGCTTAAACCTGATTAGGAGTGTCATTTTTACACGCCTTAAGCCTACATCCAAACCCACACCCTCAAAGTTGACTAGGAACAGATGTAGTAAAAGGCTCTCAGTAGCATTGCAATGAGTGCGACTATTCCATTACAAAAGCTGTTTTCGCAAGTACTCAAATCGGATTGGGATGTGGGTGTAGTTCTCCTGTTTAATCAAATTCATACACACACACCCTTCAATTTCATAAACGAACAAAGTAAGAGATTTGAAATAAACTTTCAAATTGGTCAACAAAATGCCTCTATTCACTTATAGAATAAGTGAAATATTTTATTCGTCTTGATTCTGTTTCTCTGCATACAACCATTTGAGAGAGTCAAAATTGTTCATGTCATGTGAACGCAATACAGCATCGCGAGCTATCTTTGCCACGCCATTTTGATGTGCAAATGTGCCAATATCACGTGCAAATTGAACAACTTTTGATGAGCGAGCTATTCTTTCTTTTTCGTATTCATGAAATACAGCATGAATCTTTGATTGACCATGTTTCTTGTAGGCAGCAACAAGTGCATAAGCATCTTCTAATGCTTGGGCAGCACCTTGTGCAGCATATTGTAACATTGGGTGAGCTGCATCACCCAGTAACACTAGTCGACCACGACTCCATTTCAATAATGGATTGCGACTAGAAATAAAACAATAATATGCAGATCAGCAAGAAAATGTACTAAAAAAAAGAAGATAACTGACTCGTAGACGGGCCATCGAAAATTGGTCTGAATTAAATTCAAAGCATTTAATACATGTTGACATCCGATGTTGAATCGTTCATTGAGTTCTTGCTTGGTTCCCCATTCATCTGTTTCATCCGGTAATCGACTTGATTTGAACACTGCTGCTTGATTGAATAGTTCGCCTCGTCGAATAGGATACTGCACGAGATGCATGTCGGGTCCGATCCAAAATTGAACATTTTCAAGGCCAGCTTCTTTTGAAACTTGGTCGATTTCTACTGTACCTCGATAAGTAACATAACCAACACTAAGTGGGGCTCCATCGTCACAGACAAATTTTCGCAATGATGACCAGAGACCATCAGCTGCAACCACCATACCACAATCGTAACGCATTCCATCTGCACATTCGACCATCATCGACTCGGGTCGTTCATCTACACTTATCACCGTACGATTTGTTTCCATTGTTACCATGTAACTTGCTAAACACGCTTGATAAAGAGCATATAGAAGATCAGCTCGATGTACAACAATATATGGATAGCCAAAATCTTCAACAAATTTGTCACCTAAATCAATGCAAGTGAGACGCTCACCAGATACAGCATCCATCCATACAATTTGTTTCGGAAAAACAGCATTAGCTTGCACATGCTTTAAAATGCCAAGCCGATCAAGTATACGGCTACAGTTCGGTGCTAACTGCATACCTGCACCAACTTCTGCAAATTCAAGATTTTTCTCCAGCAATCTCACTCTTATTCCCGCTTGAGCAAAAGCGAGAGCTGTCGCCATACCACCAATGCCGCCACCAACAATCAATACAGTCTCTCGACGAACATTCGCTAATGGGCGTGGTATTTTGAAATTTTTGATAGTATTCACACATTGGAATTTTGTTTCGTTGCGAAAGTTTTTGAAGAAAAGGCGATGATCACGTTCGACAATCTCGGCATAAATTATTGCAAAGTAACAAATTTCATCGATCAATTTTTGTTGTAGCACCTTTGAAGAAAGAGCCATTTGCAGCGTTTGGGTACAATGATCGGCAGTATTGTCCATAGCTAAATTTGTCGAATTTTTCAACGAAGAAATGGTAATCGGTGGTTGGCAGTGTAGATGCGCAGTAGCAATAGCCAGCTGTTGGGCAAGTGTCATCAAACTCTTAACAGTATCGATCGATTGCCAGTCGATATCGTACAACTGCTGTTGAACTTCTAATAATCCGATGACTGAATATTTCTTTTGAAGTTTCCATGGTTTCATGTGGCAAATTTGATCGTCGTCACTAGATTGCTGACTTCTTAAACTTTTTTTGTTCCATGATAGCACTTTCTTGATATATTGTCGAATAAACATTTCAAGTATTTCGATCATTTCCATGTCACTAAAACCGTGACAGTAGGCAATAAGTGCAAGATTAGTTGCTAAACGTTTGAGATCCCATGTGAATGGAGCTGCTGTCTTGGTGTATCTTTGTACTTTGAATACGCGCTCATGACTTACATCACTGAGATGGTATAGAAATTGGCCAACATGTAGATCACCGTGAATGAAAGTACTACTGGTTAATTCTAATTGTTCAGTATCGTATTGAATGTCATCATAAAATAGAGCAGCATTATTTTGATAGAATACAATCATATTATTAGTAATACGTCGAAAATATGAATGCCAAGCGTTTGTTTCATATCGTTTTCTAGCCATCTGCTTTTCGGCAAATATATGCACGATGTGATCAAGACGTTGGTTATCATCACATACGAGAATTTTATTCACCGACGATTCATTTTGTGTTCCCATAAATTTTAAGCGACGATAGGATGAACTAGTTTCTTGCATTATTTTCAACATGAAAATACGTCGTTTTTTTTACATACAAAGTTTATGTATGACCCTCTTTTATAGATAATTTTCTCCAACTTCCGTTTTTATTGGCGTTAATTTCTAAACGCACTTCACACGCATAATTTTTCGGCGATCTTTACATTAGTATGACACGTAATCCTTTCGGTAAAGACATATGTTTCGCCTTTTCTCTTTATTATTCCCAACTTCGCTTCAATAGGTTGATATGAGAGACAACACAATACAAAGTGTCTTGGTCTCTGTCTTGATTTCAAAGGCGATGGTATTGTTTTTCGAAATCCACCATTTACTCGGGTATATGTATTATACAGTTAACATGAGAATTTCGGTTGCGATTGGAATGCACGAAATAATTTAAATAAAAAGTAGGGGAAACAAGAAGCAAACTTTGATTACGAATGAAGTCATATGATAATTAGTCTTCTTTCTCTTACTCGTGCAATTTTGGTATAAGAGCATTGAATAATTGGTTATTTTCTAAGACTATTTACGAATTTCAATTATTTATTTATTTAATGCGTATTCATTGATGCTCGTTTTTAAGCAATGTAGAGCTGATATGCATGAGCAATTCATACGAGCAAGAACGATATTTATTTAAAACCAAAATTGATCACTAAGAGAGTGAGTTTTGGTAAGGAGTTTTACTGGTTCTTCAACTGTAGCGCTATTATATGTGAAAATTGAGTATTCTCCACGAAGAAAATCTTATATTTTATATTTATTTTACCGATGAATTTTGAAATCTTTTCAAGAACCACACCAGGCATATCATGGAGAATCTGTCAATCTTAAAAATTCCGAGTCAATATTGGAAGGGGTGATTTTTCTGAAAAACGGTCTCAACGAAGTATATAAGCACACAGGATAGAAATTTGCATCAACCACTCAGCCTGCTTCGCACAGACCGTGACACTGATTGGAATATTTATGAAGTATTTGTTTGTTGAAGTTTTCGACTACTAAGTAAGTCATGATATATTTAAGAGGAATAGAAACAATAGCCCGATCGTGTTTCACATCTTTAATACGACAGGAGTTATCCTAACAGCTTGTTTGTTGGTTCTTGAGTGTGTGAAAGTCTTTAGCTAGGTTACGCAGATCTTTGGTGAACCATGTACGTAAAGAAAATGATACTTGAAGAGGAATATTTCTATTGAACTCAAGTTTCAAGTTTGATACAGCTCCACATCCTCGTTCTATATTAGTTTCTACTCTTCATTCTTATGGAATTCGCTAATCTTCGGAGATTTTGAGTGTGCTTTTTCTTTCAATGCGTGAAAAAATAAAATCTATATGCACATATATCACATACTTCTTGGCTTACATGAAACGTTAAAACAATGAAAAAAAAGCTTAATTCGATGTTAAATATTGTATGTGAGGTTAGTGCATGGGCAATCCCTATTTAAGATTTCTTCTGTATCATACCACTGTTTATGGTAAGAAGTAATTAGTATGCTAGCATTTATTATGTGACATCATATGAAAATAAAAAATTTTATAAATAAAGTTTAGGACAAACTATTACTCACTACTTCCTTTTTTTGCATCATAATCCAGTACTTACCTATCTAGATAAACTACATTCATAGAGGTTAAATGACCTTTTATGTACTAACATAAGATATAAGAGGCATGTCTGGATCATTGTTATACGGCGATACAGAATAGTTTAGTCATGCGGGTGTTGGTAATTTTATATTTGTTAGAATGCCTCGGTGTAATATCAATGCATATCGGAAAAGGTGAGTAATACAAAATTGGAGACGAGTCCTCAGCAAGTTAAATATTATTTCAGACTAGTATTGACTGAATAAAAGATATTTGTGTGATTGTATAATTTGATATAGATACAAAAAATGTTGAACGCTGTAAAACCATGTCTTCAGAGATATTCTACTTTTCTCAAATCTGTCTGAAACATTTTTGAAATTATATTGATCAAACTTTCAAATATTAGATCGGTGTGATTTAGAGGAATTTTTAGAACATCAAGAATTGCTAAGGTTTTATAGAATTTGTTAGTCAGCTGACAATTATCTAAAATATGCACGTTTACATTTTGCTTAGAGAAATAATAACCAAAAATCATTCATCGTAGCTCATTTCTACTAGCGAATGAGTTGGAAATTTCTTTCGAGAGGAATTGAACTTTTACTGTAAATATGCTTGAAGACGTGTATTAAGAGCTACATCATAAAGAGGCCAAGGTAACTAGCGTCTCAGTTATGGAAATTACGCAGAAATATAACAGGTCGATTAAAAAGAAATAGTTTCCTTAACCTTTCATTAATTGAAAAATAAATTATACAGTCTTAACGATGTTTATCATCTGAATGAAGAAGAATTCTTTTTTACTCATAAGAGCATATTCTTTTATCGCAGATGCAGCAAAAATCTGGGAATCAAACACAAGTTCAGGTCTTGATCAAAATCTGAAATATTTTATTGCTGATAAATTACAATCCATATCTGACCGTCTTACTAGTGGAAAGATAATTCCACCGGTGGCTGTTGGATCAAATCAAGGCGACCGTTTTCAAGTATTAGCGGTGTCCAATTCAGAACGTATTATTAAATTGCGGGGAAATCAAACAGATGGACGTCTGATGATAATGGAAGGTGAAATACTAGTTGGTGAAGGTCCTCCACTCCACATCCATCATCGTGAAGATGAGTATTTTCACGTTTTGGCAGGTGAAATCGAATTTTATATTGGAGAGGAAACAATTCGTGGAACAGCTGGAACATGGGTCTTTGCGCCACGTTATATTAAACATTCTTATAGGAACGTTAACTCAACAGGAGCTCGATTAGAATTTGTTTTTCAACCAGCAGGTATCGAATTCTATTTTCAAGAGGTTAGCAAAGTTATTGTTGCACAAGAACCTGATTGGGCGGATCAAGCAGCTGCTGTTGCAAAGAAATATGAAATTGAATTGCTCGGAATACCAGATTGGACTGGATAAACGAGACTCAATGTTTTAATAGGTTTCATCAATTGTTTTCATTGTATTTCATTCTGAATAATAAAAAACACTCATATATAATCACACTGCACATTAAGTACTAGATGATGAAATTGCATTATAACTATAACTGATTGGTTATTTTGCCTTCATGAAACTGTTTCGTCGGTGAACGATTCATTTTTTTCATCACTTCGAGGCACATCATAGCTTCAGAACGATTTCTCAGAATCTCATTATCCGATAAATCGAGGACTCTCCGATAGGTCGTTTTAACTAGTCTATTATGATCGCTTGATTTTACAGAGTAAAACACCATACAAATCTGTAATCCTATTGTTGAAACGTTCATCAATCTCGAGAAATTTCCTGACTGTGGAGTGTGAGCGAACAGCACACTCAAATCCACACTCTCTAAGGATTTCTGGTTATTCCTCACTACCGCAACACGAACGCTGACTTTCATGAAGAATGACGCTTTTTTATATATAGTTAGATACCACCAGGCGGATTGATTTCAAATATATTTTTAGTTTTTGTAAACGTGCAATTTAATTGCATAAAACAGGATTTTGGATCAGAAGGCGCTAGGACAAATCATTGCAACATCTTTCAGAGTTTAGAATTGCTAATCCAGAAGTCAATTCGAAGAATCTACACTATAAATTTTGATATTATGATTCCTATCGTAGTGCACAGAAAGCTCCCAGTAAAGACATCCATATGACTATACCTAAAGATGAAAAAAGTATACTAAGCCAGCAAACAATCCCCATTCCGAATCAATAAACACGGTTACAAATATCGTGAACTCCTGGCAACATCCTGAACTTAAACCCTCACGGAAAACCATCTTTCAAACCTCAAGACGCGACAGCTGGATCCAAAGAACAACCTGAGCACCATCTACACGCGCGCCCACATCCGCACTTCCACGATATGCTAAACAATATATGCACTCCGATTTAACGGAAGTACGTATAAAATAGTTACAATCCGACTTAACGGAAGTACGCATAAAATAGTTACAATTCGACTTAACGGAAGTACGTATAAAATAGTTACAATCCGATAGATTGTACCGTTTACAAGTATGTACCATTCATTAAAAGCAGAAAATGTTGGGTCTCTGAAAGCGGAATGCGTGTTACTTTAGGATTGCATGAGTTTCACGCGCACTTTGAAGAAATAATATGTTAGAAAATAATAGAACCAATTTATATTTGGTTATTGAAAAGGTTACGTTTTTTATGTGTACGTCTGACGCTCAACTGTGCTCTATGAGTACTTTTCACTGATATTTATGTATGTGCTTACCGATTTGTATCAAATGGGATCAGCAGATCGATAAGCCAGTTCGGCTACAAATGTGTGTATTACACGTTATTAGATGTGCCACACGAAAAAATCCTTATTTTCTGCCTTTCATGTTATGTATGGATCTAAACGTGTGCAATATATGTTCCATATAAGTAGATTTTGCCTCTCATCTTTGCAAATAAAAATTTGCTCAAGCTCGTCAAAGATAGGGCGCGATAATCGTAAATATTTGCTTGTGATTAATAATACGGAAGTCATCCTGAATAATAAAAATGTGTCACGCGCTCTTTTTATATCAGCCCGAAAACGGAAGACACCCTTAACATGCGTTGCCTATATAATGACGCGAATATGTCTTAGTATATTTCATTTGAAAAGAGACTTATCGATCAAAGTTATACTGTAATAAGATGCATATGCTTAACAAATTGATTAGCATGCTCGTTATTGGTATCGCCTGTAAGTACATATTTGATTCTAGAAAAGGACTTTATTAATCTCCAAGATAATTATAGATATTCTGCATAGATAAACTTTGCTATTCATTAGAGTGTACTCCAATTGTTAAGTCATCTGAGATAAGTTTTAAAAAGGAACCTCTTACCCTAAAAAAGGGCTGGAATAAGAGAAATAGTATCAAAGAATATCAAGAGAACGCAGTAACTTGGATGTGAGTGGAATGCATTATGGTGCATGAAATATGGGCTTGTAGTACTCAGTTTGGCTACAATGGCGATGAAATCAGTCTCATAGCTTTATTATATCTACAAATTACAGGCTTTATAAACAGTGGATTCGGTAATAGTCCGGAAAGTAATAGATAGATTCCAAATATGGAAGCTGATCATGACTTTTCGGACATAGTATTATACCGTCTAGAACTTTTATTTCCCGAGTAACAAAAATCGCATCTCAGTTCAATCGATAAATACTAATTTATACTATTGATGAATATCATTTTGCTCCTAGATTGCCAACACCAAAATTCGTACGTAGTTGTTCCGCCAAATGGGGGTCAACCTGTTCATGCATTACCATATCCCAATGGCATTTACAGAATTATTGTTCGTGGAAGTCAAACGGCAAACATATTCACACTTATTGAAGGGTTAATATATATTAACGAGGGAGCTCGAACTCATTATCACATGAAAGAAGATGAAACATTTTATGTGATCAATGGTACGCTTCAGTTCTATGTTGCTGGGGATCAATTTTGTGCACCAGCTGGTACAACAGTTTATATTCCACGGAATGTGACACAATCGGTTCGAAATGTCAATTCAAAGCCAGTTTATGTGCAGATATCGTTCACACCACCGGGCAGAGAATATTATTTAGAGAAAGTCACTCCCATTCATGATACACAGCCGATTAATTATACGAGAGTAAATGAACTTGCAGCAGAATACGGAGTTGTCAACTTACCTGAAGTTGATTGGAAAGATCTTAATTGCCTGTAATAACAGTACTCTGTTTGTTTGACACTTTTCACTGTCCAATTTTATTTTACCAAACTCATAAGAAGAAAATAAATTTAATAAAAAACTTTTAAACGAGATCATCAAACAGATAAAATGGCATATGTAACAATGGAGACTTTAAAATTTGGCTAATAAAAATCTTCGGCAGTGACAGCGGAAAGATCTGTTGAGACTTAAGCTGAGTTATTACGTTCATTAGCTTAAACTTATAACCAGTTATACTACTGAACCATCTGCGAGTTTACTTCGATTAACAGGAAAGTTCATCCATGAAAATACGTCTATTTAAATGTTGCCCGTTAAATATGCAATCGATGGTGTCAGCATTTAAACCAATATTTTTCGTACGTATGCATCCATATGCAAAGACTGAAAAATACGAATTTTGAGTAAGATGTTACGGGTTTCGGATAGTTTTACATTTTCAAGCTCGAATAAACTTTCTGCTTGACTATTATTTGTATTTAACAAAATAAACATGATATTCAGCTCAACAATCTCTTGCACATATTGAAGTACACAATTACCAATAAAGAACAATTAAAAAACCCATGTTAAAAATAACAAGATCCGTGAAAATACGCTAAAATATTTCACACAATAAAATAATTTCTCAATTTCCTGACAAAACGAAGTAACTCTAATCATTTACTTTAATTTATATATATATATGTGACAGATAGAGAAATAACAACACCCTTCTTATGTTAGCCCGATGAGCATAAAATCAAAAAAGAGCAAGCAAGTCACTGACACTAAAATAATTAAAATAACAGTTTTGATATTTCTATCAAACTATGTATATAATTTTATGTAGTACATAATCTCAATCAAATATTTGTATTCCTTTTTCATCCAGTTTCTTTCAATGGCGTCATCGATTTAGATATTCTACAATATGACATGATAGTGGATTAAAGATTTTCATAGATATTACTTACAAATGTATTTGTGCTCCCATAGATTATTCATTGAAAATGGAGAAAAAGGAAGTAGGAACATGATGTGACGTTTCTTTGATTAGAACAAGTGACCTCTGTGTTTTATTTACGATTGAAACTGGCACGTATTGAATATGTCTGTTTTTGACGATGATGAAAAACTCTCTTTGTAGATTTTCCAACTCATACAGACTAGTCGAGTAGATACATCATATGAACCAAATGTAATCATAGAAAAGAACTAGTGAATACAGTGCGATTACGCAGTAATTTACTTTGATTTGATGAAAAGAATTCTATACTAAGAATATAGCAAGCAAAATACGGCAAAATTTCTGTACATCTAGTCACATAATACAGGCTACCTTCAACACTCCTTGAAGTTTTATATCGCTAGAGAACACTACCCTCTTTGAAAACCTCCTGGCTACACAAAGAGATATATACTGAAAATATACATCAGGTAATTCTGTGAAAAGTGGTGTAAAATACAAATGTCTAAATTATAGAAAAGCAAATTTTATATTATGAAAAGGAAACATTTGCACAATATTATTCTCTCTTCCTCAAGATACATTACCAACTGCTAACTAATATTGCAACATGTTAATCAATTTTATCTGATCTGAATTACTTTATGTTGTATGATGAAACTGCGTGTCTTGAAAAAAGAAGAATTCAGAGAATTACACGGTGCATCTTTTCATACAAAAAAAAATATATTATCGAGACTAAATATGAAAAATTACATATAAAATATTATTGATTTATTCTGTACCACTTGATATATGACAGACGGTAGATACTTTATCAACCACAACTGTACAGAACATCGTGTCTCTGACATGAGTCTGAGTAAAGCAAAAGAATGCTAGAAAAAAATGTGCCCTTTCAAGATAATGTCGAAACAAGACGGATGATATGTCGCACACACACACATATATATATATATATATATATATATACGAATAATTGAGTCATGTCTCATCAACAGATGGATTAGTGTAGTTCACAATGTCGAAGATTATACGAAATTTTGTGTAAGCTTAACCAAAGGTGAAAAACGGAAGTACAACGACTTCATCATGCAGCATTATCTTCAATAGAAATTAACTGATTTCGGTTAAAATTCAGTGATGACCAAATAAAGCTCAATTGCGGACTATTTCAAATGAGTATACCTGTATATCTTTGTGCTCGAATAAAAAAATAAACAACTGATGTTGTTGAAAAGTTATTAGAAAATAAAGAGCCCATAGTGCACATTATGAAAGGTTAAGAAAAGAAATACAAAACACTTTTCAATATACGCATTCTCGTATATGAGTATTTTTAACCGGTTCCATTGATGCCCATATTAGGGAGACAATACATAGTATAGTTACTAAGGTGTTATTTTGCTTCTATGAGATCTTCAAGGAAAATTTTATACTGTTCCACCTCTGTCTGACCAGTTTACAGTTAATTTTTCAAGTGAAAAGAAGAATCTAACGTAAAGATCATTATCTAGTATCTACTGGTCGAAAGATGTTTTTGGTATCGACTTTTCTTCAATAGATTACAGTCTATATCATTCTTCTGTGCTAATTTGTGTCTATAAGACTGGAGAAGAACTGATAGTCAAACTTAGATTATCTTTGTGAAAAAGCTTGTAAGAACATTTCCTGAAAATGACAAAATATGGAACTTACATTAAACTCACGTTTGGAGTTACAGAACAGAACTTACATTGACACAGCAGACTCTCTGTTACACAAAGAGCAAGAGGTCAAATCATCTATCTTCTTCAACTTCCGCTCGTCGTTCAATTATTTTCCGCTAGTATCTTATATTTTGGGAAACAGGACTTATAAGAAATCTATGAGTATATAGGGTAGACAGTTATACGCACCATCTAAGTCCTCACCTATCCTACAGGCCGTGATAGACAACGCTAATGTGTTATCGAGAATAATGTATACGTAAAATCTCTCAAGAATTGCACTAATAACTTTTCAGTATTTTTCCATGTCTGACATTGTGCAATAATATGATTTCAGTCATCGTGATAACGACTGTGACAGCACTTAACTGCCGAGTTGTTGCAAATGCCAACTTTTCTAATTTTTCAAGGTTCCATAATATTCTACCAAAATCCTTTCTCTATTACGCGTAACAAAAGATATCAGATTATATGATTGGTTCAATGTAGCATATCATATTTTCAGTTCATTATTTCTTTCATGATCACTCGGTTCAGTGATCGAAAAAATGATTCCTATCGCTTTATACGAATGCCCGAACTTTGGCCGTTAAAATTATACTGCAAAAAGAAGAAACACTTGACGCTAGAATGAAGAAGACTTGTAGGACGAGAGATCCTGAAGTGGCTGAATTATAGATAACTAAAATAATAGCATCTCTCTTTAGTCTGGAATTGTGTCGCATATAAAAAAATCAGAAAACGATAATTGTTTGCGACCTGAGTTTATTAAGTTCAATTTATCGGCAAAACGTTAACGTAAAACAGTTGAGCTCTACGTAGACTTTATCTTTCGTTTAACATTATTTCGTCTTAAATAAAAAAAATATGGCAGATCTTTTGATTAGTAAAAAAGAATAAACACAAACAGAAAGAATAAATCATTCGAGTGCGTCTCATTGCGGTGCTACCCTTTGTAGCCTATAGTAGAAGCCTCTTTTCCGCAATAGTTCTTCGTGTGGACCTTCTTCTCGCACGCTACCACCATCGACTACGACGATCTTTTCACTATTCTGTATTGTTGTTAGTCGATGAGCAATTGTTAAACATGTTCGATTTTGTCGAGCTTTGTCAATAGCTTCTTGTACAATCTTGATGAAAAAAATGAAATTAGAAAAATAAGGTAAAAATAAACATATGCAACTAGATATCTTGCCCGTTCTGTCTCATTATCAAGTGCAGAAGTCGCTTCATCAAGTAAAAGTATTTTCGGTTTCTGTAATAAAGCTCGAGCAATTGCTATTCTTTGCTTTTGACCTCCAGAAAATTGTGTATTTCCAACATTGCCACAGTTTGTCTCATACCCCTATGATGTATCAAAAGAATAATCCTGTTTTCAAATGTGAAAAAAGATTCACTTGTGGGAATTTTAAGATTTCTTCATGAATATTAGCTTGTATGGCGACTTCGTGAATTTCTGTATGTGATACTTTTCTATCATTGATCCCGTATGCAATATTTTCAGCTATGGTACGATCAAATAATATCGGTTCTTGTTGAACAAAGCCAATTATTGAACGAAGCCAGCTGATATTTATAGTTCGTAAATCTTGACCATCCAAAAAGATGTGGCCATTGATCGAATCATAGAAACGAAGTAACAGAGAAATGATTGTGCTCTTACTAAATAAAACAAATAATTGTAGATATACTATTGTATGTAATATCGATGGCAATGCTTACCCGCAACCTGATGAGCCGATAAGTGCTGTTGTTTGTCCTTGTAAACAAGTAAGATTAAATTTATTGAGTATTCGATGTTTTGTTCGAGTCGGATAAGTAAAATCAACATCCCGAAACTCGATATTCCCTTCAAAGCTATTCTAAAGTCATTCATACACAGATTCATAATATGTATCATTTCACGTACAATATTCTACATACCGGTTTTAAACCCTCGTCATTATAGGGATCTATAGCCGATATTTGGTCAAGAAATGTCAAAATACGTTCGGTTGCTGCTTTTGCTACAGTGTAATCAGGCATTGATGATGTACTTCTGCCAATTGACATTGAAGCAAAATTAATGACAATAAACACACGAAAAACTTGAACAAAATCCATATTGCCACTTTCAACAAGACTTGCTCCATAGCTAAATGCTGTGACATGAATAAAATATAAAAATGAATTGCCAATCGCTTTGCCTAACGCTTGTATGGGAATTTTACACAATTTGTTTCTGTAGTATAAATATAAATGTATGAAAGTATTTTATAATTTTATTTCACTTACTTAAAATCTTTGTCAAATACATTTTTGTATTTTTCGATAAAAAATCGCTCTTGATTGAGAGTAGCAATTGTTCGAATGTTTTGAATAGCTTCAATCGCATACTATATATATCATGTGATCATTTCTTAATATGTTCTAAGACTGGGAGAAACTTTTAAGAACTCACTCTTCCGCCTTCTTCCGCGAATGATTTAGCTGTTTTAACGTGACCTGCTTTCGATTGTGTTCTTCCTTGTAAATAGCCCGAAATGATTAATAGTGGAGTGAAACATGAAACGACTAATGCTAATTTCCAACCAGTCATGAATGCAACAGTAAATGCAAAAATCAAAGCACCCAATGATGAAAAAAGCACATTCATTCGAGTTCCAGCTAAGTTCTTGAAAGAGGCAAATGATTACAGATAAAAAAATCAAAAAAAATGGAGTTTACTCTTAAGGCCGCTGTATCAGTTGAAAGTCGAGTAATTAACGATCCCACACTGTTTTTCTCATCATCAAACCAGCTGATTTCACGTCTTAACATAGCTTCAAATGTGAGCAGACGCATACGTAAAGTTAATGCTTCGCCTGCTTTAGCAAATGTCACTGTACTAAGAAATTGTACAATGCCAGCTAATACATAAATACCTAAAATACCCAGTGATAAATTTTGTGTACGCAATGATTGAATTTCAAGATTCGGATTTGCTAAAAGACCATATATCATTGAATAGATTAGGCCTACTACTGGTTCGACACAACCATAAAGAATAGCACACAGAGAACCAACTATTAGATAGAGCTTTTCAGGTGAATTCAGTTTTAGTAGTTTGATCAAAAATGGTGTATGGAACGAAAAGTGCGATAATTTTTCAGGATTCTTCTCCTTCACATCGTCGCCATTTAATGGTATCTCTTGAAGACTGGATAAAGATCTTTGTCGTATCGGTGTTACTATTCAAACGATATCTTTGTAGTTAAGAATGAATTACTTTGCATGTTTAAACTTACATGAAGAATTAGTCGACGGCTGTTGTTTTTCATTAGTATCTTCTTCTTGATCCGGTTGAGTAGCTAATGTACGATAGATTCCATTTTCAATTTGCATCAGCTCAATATGCGTGCCACACTCTATAACATTGCCATTGTCAAAAACTAGAATGATATCAGCATCTCGAATTGTTGTGATTCGATGTGCAACAATAATCGTCGTTCGACCCTTGCTAGCTTGATTCAATGCATCTTGTACAATCTTTGTATTGCGATTATCTGCATATAAAAAGATGCTATAAAACTATCACAACGAATAGAATACGCTCCGTTATACCTAATGCTGAAGTAGCTTCGTCCAAAAGCAATATTTGTGGATTGGAAATAATTGCCCGAGCAATAGCTATTCGTTGTTTTTGACCACCAGCTAACATACCTTTCGCCGATGTTCGATATCCTTCAGGTAGTTCGAGAATGAATTCATGAGCATTAGCCATTTTAGCAGCTTGCACCACTTCGTCCTAAGTCAAACAAAAATAAGATTATATATAGTCTGAATAATTTCTATGGAGAACTAGAGCATACTAACTTCTGTTGCGTGAGGCTTCCCCATCCGAATGTTATCTTCAATTGAGCCCGAAAAGAGTACAGGCTCTTGTCCAACATAGCCAATATGTGAACGAAGCCATTCAATATTTAACTGTCGAATATCTTGACCATCGAGTAATACCTAAAAGTATTATCACAAGTGTTGACATATTAAAAATCACTGTATTCATAGTGATTACTTCACCAAAATCAGGATCATACATGCGATTTATCAATGCTAATGTGGTGCTTTCTAAATTTTTGCAGCGTGAAATAAGATATCAACAACAATCAGATGTTAATCTTACTTCCACATCCAGAATGTCCGACTAAAGCCACTGTTTTGCCGCTTGGAATTGTGATATTAACATTTTGAAGAACCTGTGATGATATTTTTAAATATGAATTTTTATATCACATGATAAGTAATTAAACAAACCGGTTGTCCTAGACGAGCAGGATAAGTGAATGTCACATTTTTTAGTTGAATTTCGCCTTTCAACGATGATGGTTTTTCTCCTTCATACGTTCTAGATGCATCAATTTTTGATTTCTAGTAAAAAGAATGAATTTATTTCACAAAATAAAAGATACTACTGCATATAGCGTACTGTCGAAATAATGTTGAAAATGAAAGAACTAGAAGCAGTAGCATCGGAAAATTTTTCCAAATTAGGTACTAGTTGATTAAGACACCAAGTTGTATTCAAACAGGCAATAAATATCTAAATATGATGATGCATGTATAGACTCACACTATTTCAGAAAATAATTCTTTGACTTACAACAACGAGTACACCAGCCGAATAGGCATGGCATTCTGTTTTAATGAGATATTGTCCATACCCAAGAGCAGCTGTGAAAACAACCCCAGTGGCTACATTCGAAAATATTTGACATAAGCCTTGAACAATGCCTTTTTTGATTCCAATCAATGGTATTTCTGATAAACTAGCCGCATATCTAAAAACAACAGAACCTATGAGATCAATAGACAATGAACACCCGAAGCAAACCTGTCTTGTTCTTTTTTCTGTCCATTGAAAGCTGTCACTATACGTATTCCTGTCAATACTTCTTGTGCAATTGTATTTGCTTTAGCATAGGCCTCAATTTGTTTTTTTGCGTATTTGATAGAGAATTTTATTGTTAAATTAAAGACCAAAACAATGAGAGGAGCAGCAGTTAAAATAACTAGTGTCAATTTCCATCCTTTGACAAATGCAAAAACGAGACAGCCTACCATCCGAGCTAATAATGAAATAAAATCAGCCACTTTATCACCAACGCCTTCTTTCATTTTCAGTAAATCATCTATAAGCATATTGGTTAATTTGCCTTTACCACCGAGAATATCAAAATAGGACATATCTTGATAGAGAATATTGCGAAATAGGTGAAATCTGAATATTTTCAACTTATTATGTTTTTGAAAATAAGCTAAAAGTCTATAGTATACTGACCGTATTCGACGAATTTGTCGTTCAGCTGATAGCATATAGGCCGAGAAGCCGATCGTATAAAAGAAGATGCTTAGAAATCCGAGTACAACATACCATTTCACCACATTTTTAATTGATTGAATCGGGCTCGTGGTATTGTTAGGCATATCAAACCTTAATATTCGATTGATATATTCACAGGCTGCAAAATCTCGCATCTAAAACCTACCCTCCATTTTCACATGACAATTGAGATAAATTTTGAAGACCCATTTGTTCTATATATTGCAGTTTACCATAATTGACAAGAGCATCGGTGACTTGTTGATAAACGACAAGTAGCAATGGCAAACATGCGCCGCTGGCAAATGAGCTAACTGTACCAATGATCATAAGGCATATGTCAAGTGCATCAGCAAACTTGTACTATATATGGTATAAAAAGAAACACACTTTTATGCTAATATACTTATCTACTCACAATTTCTAGAGGTCGAAACTTTTTTATTAGTGTTGAATCATTTTCCGATGGATTTGTCAAGTGGGTTGGCAATATTTTGTCGTCTATCATCTTCCAGTTAACCAATATAGGCTCTTGAAATTGAACATCTTGAACTTGCCGTCCCATTGTGCTAAGAAATAATCTGTAAACCAATGTAAAAAGCACTACAATATGTCATTATTTCCTTTCTAAATTTTATTTTGCACGCCAACTCTAGTCGTTAACAATTTATAATGGCTGCATTATGCTCAAGTATATCTCTCGTCTCTCTCAACTCACTCTCAATTCAAGAATAACGAAACTTAGAGATATGTCTACATTTATACCAATACGATACAAAATCGCTTCGGTGATGATTAATCTTTTGATTTTTTTATTCAAAAGGTTGATATGATAGAGAACCGAACAAAACGTGTCAAGGCTCTATGCTGATGTCTTTTGATTATTAGAGTACTAGTAATGTTGTTGAATTCAACAATCATTCTGGTGTATCCTTGTTCAATTGTATCTACCTAGTTGTCTAAACATATCGAAAGAACAATTCTCCAATATCTTTTTCTGCTTATTTTTTAACTCATACGGACGTAACAAACTTAATTTTTTTAGACTATATAATCCAGTCAACAATGAAAACATCACAGAGACTATTGTACGAGCACACGAATAACTTTGATACGATGCAATTCAGCCAATGTTCGTCATTTTTAATCCAAAAACAAGAAAGATGATTTGAAAAGATTAGCTGAATTTGTTTAAATTAATTCAAAAAATCGCAGAGACAAGAGACCTTAGCAAGACTGTACCGTGAATCGCTTATGCATATAAACATTTGCAATCTCAGAGGTCATTTCCTTTTTGAAATATTTTCATCGTCATAAAAAAATGCTTATTCAATACGTCCTAGTCTCGATAGCAAATAAAACACAAAGATCACTGGTTCTAATCAAAGTACATTACATCAAATTTCTACTTCCTTTTTTCTCCATTTTCAATGAATAATTTATAAGAGCACAAATACATTTGTCTATGCAAATCTTTAATCTACTATCATGTCATATTGTAGAATATCTAAATTGATGACGTCATTGAAAGAAAGTGACTTGTTCGCTGGCTAGAAAGTGGATGAAAACGGAAAAGATATATTTGATTGAGATTATATACTATATAAAGTTATATACACAGTTTGGTGGAAATAAGAAAACTTCTATACTAATTATTCTAGTGGCTCTTCGATTACAAGAAGAATCTGTAAGATCATGCAAAATGCTGAGAGCGCAATACACGAAATTTTTAATCGACTCGATGCCGATCAATCGGCACAATCGTTCATAAAAACAAAATCTAATCAGTGGAAAATGAATTTGGTTAGGGAATTGTTTGCAATAGTGATGGGTAATCATGGCCCTCGAAGGTATATGCGACTAGAATTTCACTATCCAAAACTCGAACCCAACCATTGGGAAAATGTAAGCATCTGTGTGGTCAATCTAAAGGGTTGGGAGGGTGTGGATATGAATGTGTGCTTGGATGGGATATCGGCGAAGAAATCTCATTCCTTGGTATAAGTTGGCCCACATCCGCATTCTTGTCAGAGTTTTCTCGTGTTCTTTCTGTGTGCAATGCGCTTACAGATGGTTTAAACCACAACTATATATGTTGAGATTTCCATTGAAACTGAGTCCAACCAAAGATGGTGCATGCAACGACAAATACAATATTCATATTATTATTCTTGGTTGATAAATCATTACATTGAAAATATTTTCATCCCAATGTTCAAATTAGATCTCTTTTTTTCAATATGTACTTTGATCTGCTTTTTATTTCTTTTGTGCCATTCTATAGTTCTCGATTAGTGAATATCTAAAAATTTTCCGAAGCTACGGACTTTTGCACTCGAAAATAATATATTTGCTGTTCGTCTTGAATGTAACCATTCGATCTAAGTAATTATTTTCCCTCAATAGTCACAAATCAGCTCACTGAGACTAGTAATGAGCATTTGTTCATTCGTTTCACTAATAGCCTGCAAGGAAGAAAAAAGAGATTCTATTTAGTTGATTGCATTTAAATGTTTGAAATGAACTGAGACTATATGAATGGTTACGGTTCTTTCTTTAAATTGTCATATAATGAAAAACAAAAAAAAGAACATCATAAGCCAGTGGCGGGATTTGTTTTCGGAAATAGCTTTTCGATAATCCGCCACTTTCAGACCTTCGTATATTGTCAGAATAAAATAGTATATTAAGATGAAATCAAATTAATGTTCAGTAATAACACTGTCACCCAGATCCGAACGAAAAAAAGAATTTTTTTAGCGAATACTTTCTTTCTTTCTATAAAGAAACCATATTCTTCGACTCATTACTCAACATAGAATGTCTTCGTACAACGAATATTAGTTTATGAATATAGCAGTAGGTTAGATACCGTTGGGTTACTACAGAGCAAATCGTGATATATGAATTCACATGGCTCTAATACAACTTGCATTCCCTTTTATAAATTTATTATACCAAAAGTTTGATGCATTTTAATTTTCTTATTAAATGCTATATTCTACTAGCAACAAAGTAGAAGAATGTGAATATGTGTGTAGCTGAAAGCAAAAATCCCTCACTAGCATCCCACCTATACTCCATCTATACCTCGTGCACACACACACTCATGCCCTCATTTACTGAATGATCCACTAGATTCGAGATGTTAACTAGATAAGTTTCACTCGAAAACTAATCCATGAGTTGTGTTCGTGATTTATAGCAGGAAAAATGTATAGCTTCAATGTTTTCGTATAACGTCTGAGTTGCTCAGTATTCTCGTTTATAATTATTAGTCACAATTATTTTCTATGAATAATCATGATAATATAAAATGGAACAGTTAAAACAGCCAAGTAAGATGATGTTGTTAGCAGAGTACCAGCGTTGCATCTACTTGTTGTTGTAATGCTTGTTGATAACGAAGATGAACCTAGAATAAAAATGCACACGGAATTAGAGCGTTCTTTCTATTTGTAGCTGACTTTTTTTTACCATTGTTATCAATGATTCCATTATTATCAATGACAATTGTGTACGGCCCGTAGATCTTCGAATCATTCAATACAATTTGAGAGATAGTAGTATTTTTTTCAATATATGAAATAATATAACTAGGACTATGCGTAACAAACAATCCACCAGCGTAAATGTTAATCGATGTATTAATGCGAAAGTAAAATCCATTTATAGTCGAGTCTTGGAATACCCCACCATTGTAGACAAAGAAATGCATGGGATAAAGGAAAAGATAACTGGCCCACGACGAAATTTCAAATAAACCATAGATGTAAACGTTAACGCCATTGATAGTCGACTGATTATTTTCTCTTGTTATATTAAAATTAGTTGGGATAATCAAATTACAGCCACCATCGTCTGGTGAACATCGATCCACTGTTGGTGCCAGTCCACCCAACCATGTAGAGTTTAATCCAAAATCACCCGATTCAGAGGGAGCAAATGTTATGGCTAGATACGGAAGAAAGTAGACTTTATTTTGACCGTGATACATTAGAAAACTCTTGATTTCACACAACAATTTGATCTGTGAAATCTTGTATTTGTAAATGCATTCTTCGTTAGGAATTCTTTGAAAAAACTATGCATATATGTTATAAGAGTGTATATTTCAAATGAAAATACATATTTAGTTTGTTTTATCAAAAATAAAAGGATTTGTCACCTTTAATCTTAAGCTCAAACTTTATTCAATAATTGCTTGAACATTTTCTGAATTGTTTATTCAAAGTTTGACTATTATACTGAATTGAAACAAGAATAATATGAATTCATTTTCTGTTTTAGGAGCTATCTGATGGCGATGTGTACACTGAGAACAATACTATTCACCAAAGCGATATATGATGCGTTTTGGAGATATCCCTGAAAGTTCGATTAAGTATTGACTGAGGAAATATAGGAGATACTGGTTGTATTCAAGAAATAACGGATATTACTGAGAAAGAAAATTTTCGAAAGACAAATGTATCATGCGAACTATGGGCGCCACGAAAGATGGGCAGGAAGGATTTGTCACTTTGGACATCTTTTTTAGATCTGTGATAGGTTTTATTCGTGTACGCCGTGTCATGTGATTTTGATACCGCTGTCTTTTTTTTGTTATGGTCCGCAAGATGGAGTCGCTATAGACATGATTAGAGTCACCATATTTTTCACAATATCAGTTTAAATATCTTGGTTTCGAAAAAGATGACGTAGCACATAACTGTTTCTAATGAAAGCGCTCATCGGAATACGTGAAATTCGGATGAAGCATAAATAGTTCCTATATCTGCTGTAACAGTTGTCCTTATATTTAATTGAGTTTCTGGGAATACTCCAAAAAAAGCGTCTAGACCAAAGTCAAGTATCAAACATAGTCCTGTGATATTCAACTCCAACGGATATGGCGAACATATCTCGAAGAATCATTCCAACAATAGGATCCGATGGAATCCATCTCAAGACGCCTCTGGCTGATCTCTAGTGTTAGCTTCAGATACTAAGCAGTGTCTAAGTAATAAAATATGCACTGCTTCTGTTGCCACTACCATTACGATTCTGTCTATATCATTTTGTTGAAAAACAAATCTGCATGGTGAAAACTGTTCACGTATCTTCTATCTCTCATCTTAGCTCCACTAGAATACATTATCAGCTGTGAAAATAGTTTGTTTTTCGAAAATTGGATAACATTCGTTCAAAGTTTTTCTTCCTCCTAAACCTATCATGTACTGTTCCATATTTGGATAAAACGCTGAGATTTTTCTTACATGAATACTTTTGTATTTTTCCTTGAAGATCAACTGTGATCGTGTATGGACCACTGATTGAAGAATTGAATGTTGCAGTTGAATTATTGGTATTGGAAATCAGTGTTGTTGGTTGTGATGAAATGAATGAACCACCATTGTAAATTGTGATGATTGTATTTGATAAAACAAACCATCGATGATTTTGAGTTAAGTCTCGTAGCACTCCTCCCTTAAAAATCATTATATTAACTGGATATTGAAATGTAAATGTTGTCAAAGAAGAATTGATGGAAGAACCAATTTGTAATGTACCATAGACTCTCATCGATATAATATTAATGGTCAAACCTGTTTGACTGCTAATGGACACTGTCACATTGTGAGGAATAATCACAGTTGAACCATTTGTTGGCATGCCGCTACTACCCCACACATTTGAAAGAGAGAAATCACCTGACTGAACAGCTGTTATCGTATTGTATGCTTCAAATACAAATGCTCTACTTTATATTGTATAGCATGTCTTCTTTTCGCTTACTTGAGTTGGTAAATTGTCTTGTGATTGATGACATTGATATCGTTTTCGTGCATACTACGTAAAGAAAAATAAGCGTGTCGGATGAAGTATACTTAACTGCCTAATGACACGCTAACGAATTGAGATAATATAGAAAAAAAAACAAGTTAAAAGCGTAATAATAATGAAATAGAACTAGAACTAGATTTATAGTGATGCATTCTTGGGTGTGGGTGTGTGTTACTGGAGGATGGATTTCAGTTCTTAACTCATTCACGGGTACATCCACGCTTACGTTTAGATTTCTGAAAACTTCTTCTTAACTCCTTATAATCTCTATAGTTTTCTGGAAAATCTTTAAAGTTAATATTTACGTATAGCATGAGGTACATTAGTAGAAGCCTTTGAGCAATTCCTATGCTGTGATACATTAGAAGATCCGCGTCTGCTGGGCTAAGTGAACGACAATCGGATTTGTTCATCTTATGTTCAAATTTTTAAATTCAATGTGGCGGAAGCGGTAGCATATGTATGTCAGTCGGAGAGATATAAGATGTCTACACACTAAAAATAAGTGACTAAATTTAGGAATGAGTATTTGAAAATAGATATGGATGTTCAGGGATAGGTATGAGTAGATACAGAGAAATGTGGGGAAATCGAAAGAGATTGCTGTAGAAATTCAGTTCTAAGCCTAAATAATTGGAAACGTAGACGAAATATTTGATAAGACTCACGTCAGATGGTCAGACAGATTTTTAGACATATTAGAATAGATCTTTAAGGAGTGATGCATGAGTGAAATAATGGTGTGTCGAATATAGTCAGAACGTCTTAGAAACTTTCATATTTTCAAGGAATAATGAGAAGAGTCTCTGCAAAGCGGTAGTCGTACAGAACCTCCAATAGTTTCGATTCCATTTGGGCTCAACCTTCATTAAATTCCTCTCGGTCTTGTTCTGATTTAAATATTGAAAAGTTCTCAATAGTAAACGTGTTCGTTTGCTAACTAATCCATTTGTAATCAAAAATATACTCACATACGATCGTAACAGTCAACCACACGGCTATATATTCATGGTATGGATGCATGGGTTCAATCAACAGTTGGGTGTATTGTCACTGGTAATTATGATAATAAGTAATCTAAAGTATAAACAAATGTCATTGTTTTAAGAATTGTATGGTTGAAAATGTTTTCAAAGAAGTATTTCATGCAAATGTGCCAGCATCATCACTAATCGAATGTCATGAAACGAATATGAGAAACAAAGAAATTTATACTGACAAATTACGCGGCGCACTTAAATATGCATGACTTCTCTTTTACTTCCTAGTGGTAAATTAGTCACGCACTTCTCTGATGCCATTGTTTGTGCAAAGATAAAGAAACTCCTACATTGAAATATAATATTAAGTAACCTAAAATATATCTTAATATCATTATATCAAGAAGTTTCAGTTGACAATTTTTCGATGAGGTGTCCCACGTGAACGTATCAGTATCATCAGTGATCGAATGTCATAAAACAAATATGAGAAACGAAGAAATTTCTACTGACTAATTATACGATGCATTTTATTGTACATGACTTTCTTGTACTTTTTCGTAGCAAACTGCCTGCCTCCTTGATTGCTGCATTCGATACTTTCAGTAGTGTTTGATCTACACAAACAAGAAACGTAGGAGTGATAGTCATGAAATGTATTAATCATGCTTTTCGGCTAGCATACAATATGAGAAGAATATGCGAAAAGAATTTTGTTCGCTGTAATAATACTTTGAATAACGTACGTCAAGTTATTAGCCAGAAAATTTCTCTACAAGAGCTTTTCTCTAGAAGGAAGCGTAGAACTTCTGAGATTCGCAATCCAATTGGAATTCAGGGAATATTACGGAAATCTCATAAGTACGCAAATTAGATGTATAAAATGCATTAAAATACTATTTTCTTGGTTTAGAGCTTAGGCATTGATTCTAGTCAGAAAATTGAGAAAATATATGAAAAATAAATTACAGAATATAAAATAGAGTCACAGGACGAGGATGCAGCACGATATGTATATCGGAAGTTGAACAACGAGCTGGTTTCTTGTCAGGTCCACAAATTATTTGAGACATTAATCCTAATAAAACAACAATCGACATATTTGTAAAGAGGCCTGCCTACTTTGTAAATCGATTTTTATTAAATAAGTTTTGAAGCTCGTAGATTCTTTTAGTATTTATGATCAAATGAGCAGAAAGCTGCTGAGAACATGACCCAAGTTGACTGTTGAGCAGTTTTAGAGTTTGACATCGACTATCAGACTCGATAATTTAATCTATATAACAATGATCTTCTACCAATTGACAGTTTGCGATTCGAGCTATAACAACTCTAAGTGTTCTTTATCTGTCCATACTATCTCTTCGGCCTGAGGATACCCACGTCATTCTATAGCACCGATCTTTAGCCAAGATTTGCATGGTTCTTTACCAACCTTGATCTACTATTGACTCCATCTTTGGATTGTTCATGTTAGATTTTAGTTTAAGCACTTGATCGCGAGAAGACGTATCTTTTCATATTAACACATTCGCCTTAAAATATTAGCAAAATTCCGAAAGATGCATAGCAGTTTGGCTCAGTATGGACCATTTATGGCTGGTTTCAAATTGCTCCAGAGATGGGTGCGGGTGTAGATATTTCGATGACCTCAGATAACACCCACACCCAAGACAATGGAAAATTTATGTACAATAAATTTTCTAATTTCAAGAACGAACGCGTAGATCATCAAATGACAAAAAAAGATACAAGCAAAACTAAAGACTATTAACCAGAAAAGAAAGGACTACATCAATTCTACTGTCGAATGGGAGTCGATTTTTACCAAATGCCTTCTTAGGCAATGCTATTGAAGAGGTCATGGTCAACTAATGAAACGCCGCAATCAATTACAAAAGTTACTATATATAGTGTAAACCTCTGCAATGTTCATACACATTCACAACTCGTCATGACTTTTTTTTACATAGTTTCAACGGTTTTAGGCATATTTGGTGAACTCACTGTTATTCTGAAAATAGTTGTTCGAGTCACCGGTTGACTTATATGCAATCGAATGTAACCACGAACAGAAAATACTGATACTGAAAGTAAGACATAGAAGATCTTGATGAGACACCCTTTTCAACTAGTAAGTTCGTTGATGAATTGAAATTCAAAAGAGCAGTTTGTTTTGATAAAATTTAGACTTATCAGTATTTCTTGATTTCGCACTATCATCTCCACATGTCCCAGTTTCGTCTTTAATCAATAATCTTCTTATTGAACAGTGGGAGAAAAATACCACTTATGACTATTATTATACAGCGTGTGCTTCTCTTCTATGCACTTATTCAATCAATACGAGATTCGATAACATATATATGTATTCACAATTATTTTGGGTCTTTCTGATGGATTGACTGTTATATTGAAATTTGTCGTACCCATTTTAGTCAAACTTGGGCGACAGATTGCAATATATCTTCGAAGGTGTATTCAATCGATGGTCCCCTGAGTCATAGAAGTGGCTAGAAATGCTAGTTTTTGATTTTGTTTATGAAACATTTATTGAATGGAACATATATATATATATCGTGCCATGATGTGAGAACCAATCAAAAAACCTTTTTAATTATATTTTGTTGCGTTTTGTATCGGTGGAGAGCTCTCTATTTGATGATTTCATATATATTCTAATACATTTCTTTTTGTCATCAGAATGAATACAGTGTTGATTCTTGATCGATCATATAAGCCCTTTACGAACGAAAATGAATTGGAGAGTGACAAATTCCATTTTCACATGTCACCTATATTCAACGCAACTAATGGTTTATTTAGGCTTTGTCACCCTCGCCAAAAAGAGAATTTAATATTGCTAAACTAGTTCTTGACTTAATTGCTTACCAAAAAACTTCAGCAACAACAAAAACAAGACCACAATTAAAATAATAGGATCTTTGTGATATTTATAGAGACGTTCCATGAAAAAAAAACGAGAATTCGAAACGTATCAAGTAAACTGATTTTGAATTTGATCTCCTAAGGATTTCAGTCTTTGTATACCAGCATCAAGCATATGAGGGAATGTTTTAGAGAAGAACCTCGAGTTCACGTCGATGCAATTCAATTTATTTTTCTATTGTCAGAAGGAAAAGTACACTAAATAGAAAAAGAAGAAAAATATGAGATAGTTGTACTCATCTCAAGAAATAATAAAGCATGTAAAATGAACACGGAAAGAATAATATAGAGAAAATACGAGCAACGAAAGGAAACGGCACGTAAAGTTTTAGTTGAAATGATAGTGTATTGTGTGAAGAGAAAATCATACAGTACTTATCAATTCGAAGCTTTGACATCCCAGACTAAAGGCTTGACAGAGTAAGTATTCGCTTCTTGCGAACCCAACATTTCTCGATAGTGACGATACCAGTTACTTTGAAAGCGTTCTTCAGGATCATACAGTCGCTTAAGTCGGATAAATTCGGCAAATTGTGGATAGCATGTTTCAACTTGTACACGAGTTGCGTATGTGTGATAGGTTAAATAATAGCTGCCACCACGCTTAATAGCCATGTCTATCAGACGACGAAAGGCATTAGCCGAATGTTCTAATCCGGCGGGGGTGTGAACTGTATTTATATTAAAGATGATACAGGCATAAGACTGTTTAGCCCAACCCAAAAAGCTTTCTTCGTCTTGCACAATCAACCGAATAGTTCCGTAGACCATGTTCACCTTATTGGCTCGAAAATCATCACGAACTTCGGCTAAAAAACTGGGGAGTTCCAATCGTGGAACATAAATTTCAGTGATAATTTCAGTGGCTTGTTCTTCTGAGCCGAGGTCGTGGTCAAGTTCGTGGTGATAATTATCCAGATAGATACTTAGCTGATGGGTATCGGATGCATAAATTTGACCAGATGTGGATAAATAATAACTAGAGTATTGGCGAAATGCCTCTGCTTTGTCAGCATGTGAGAGATAATAAAGGTGGCTCCAATTATCTTCCGAAAGTTCCTTTTGAGCTTCTGCCATTGGGATGGCTGGATCGACTGGGCGATAACAGGAAAAAACACCACGATATAAAAAATCATCGGATTGATCGTCAGTAGAAAATTGGAAGTCGCCATAGAGAAAACCAGCTTGTATGCGCTCTTCAAAAGCCTTCGGTAGTTTGTCAACCGTGAGAAGCTCCACCACTCGTTCTACTTTTTGCCGGGGTGTTAAGCGCATTGTTACTGAATAAATCACGCCAAATAATCCATAGCCGCCGATGGCGAGTCTAAACAATTCACTGTTTTCCAGACGACTGCACTTGAGAAACTTGCCATTGGCATCCACTATGCTAAAGGAGTCAACATCCGCGATGAGAGGTTGCATCTTTAACCCTCGACCATGAGCATTGCATGCCAGTGATCCACCAATTGACAACCGATCAGCACCAGTTTGCTTTTGAGCAATACCCCATTGCTGCGGCCATGGGACGTTTTTTTGTGTTTCGATGAGATAATCTATTAATTTTGGCCACTGTATACCGGCTTCAACCTCAATCATGCCTGTAGCCGTGTTGAAACTTAGTACCTGATTCAATCGAGTGGTATCTATCAGTATCGTATCTGTACCAAATTGTTGACAACCCATGGCGTGTCGCCCTCCAGCGATAGAAATAAATTGATTTTTTTCCACAGCCTTAGTAACAGTTGCTACGATAGCCTCTAGTGAATCCACCATAACGATTTCAGTTACTCTGGTAGGATTCAACTGAGAATGAATATCATTGACAGTGAGTGTTGAGTGAGACGACATAGCTCGATTACCACAAATGAGGACAATTACTCTGAAGTATACAATGCTCATTAGAGAGAAGAAAGTTTTGTATTAAATAAAAACTAAAATCCTCTGAAAACAGCCTTCTTTTTCATGGGACAGAAGTGAGACATTGTCATATTAGCTAGCTCCTCTCCTGTTGAATGTTACACCCTCCTCCATTACAATAGCTATATGACCTAGTAAAAGTAAGGATGTTCACTGTAATAGTTGAAGAAGAAAAACAGTGCTTGCGAGAAAAGTTTCGACCTCATTCGCCAATTCAAAACTGGCGAGTACGCCGATTTTGATGTAAGTATTCTCGATGAATGCCAACGACTATCGGAGGCTTTTTGTTTTTGTTTTTATGTAGTACATTCTTTCATCTGTAGAACAGCATCGTACTTCTTTTTATTTTATACAAGAACCATTATATGAATGTGGATCCCACTGACTTCTTGTCGTCGTAATGCATTCATCCTTTTTCTTCAATACACCAAGAAATGAACTTGTTAAAAATAATGACGTTTATGATGATTACTTCAAAATTGTCCTGTCGAATATCTATTTTTGATCTCTTGACACTAATTAAAGTTTTGACTATTCTCAACAAAAGAAACATATAGAAAAAATGATAGGGAATATTTCGGTAGAAGTAAGCCTTGGCAAATGATAGTTTCAATTAACAAAAACTTCCTTCTCAGTTTGTTTGAAACTCATTCAGCTAACGTAGAAGAATGAAACATTTTGAACTAATATTTTCGTTAATTTCATAATTTTCTAGAAATGTGTTTTGATAGACATCAATCAACAATAAAATCAATGTTATGTTAAACTAATTATGTTGACGAAAACAGAATTGTAATAAATGCTGTACCGTGAATCTTTGATAACACTTATAAATATTGATTTTGCATCATATTTCGAAAATCAACGATATATGAAATCCAACACTTGTCAAAGAAGCTCCTTTTATCGCGCCTGAAACTTGAACTAAAGATGATTTATTAGTTAGACAGGTGAAAATTTGTTGTATAGTTAACATTTATTTTAGATGTTCGGGGACGTTTCATCATAAATATCTATGTTTTAATCGTCTTTTTGGCATCTATTCGATAGGTTTTGATAACTCAAAAATGAGACATCTCTACTATACAACTCTTTTTTATTTTTGTTTCATCGAGTAAAATCCTTCGAATGCTCGAAAGCTGCATATTTTACTAACCTACTACCGATCCCACTACCTATTGGATTGTCGCTTGTATGTCCTGCTTAAAGTAAACCCATGTCGGAGAAATGGCTAAAAAATCGCCGATTAATCGCGATATTTATCTTAGTTTTAAAACGTTATATAAATTAAACGGAGCAGTGAAGAAAATTTTCTCAAATTTTTTTCTCTTTAATTTTAATTGCTTATTTCTCTTAATGCCAAACAGACAGGCGATTATGATCATGGGTATTAATTTATCCTTATTATTCACTTATAATAAACGATAAATGTAAAAAAAATATTAATATTTATGAAATCAAAATAAATAAATAAAATCCTCATTTCAAAAGGTGAAGATGAATAAAATCTTCATTTAAAAAAAAAGAAATTACCGATTAATGGCGAATAATCATTCTGATTTTTCTGTGATTAATCATTTCGATTTTTGTACGATTACGATTAATGGCGATTAATCATTCTGATTTTTCTGTGATTAATCATTTCGATTTTTGTACGATTACGATTAATCGATTTTATTTTCAATATCACGATAAAATCTGATTTTATCTCCGATTTTTCTACGTAATTCGATTAATCACGATTTTACGTTCATGTTTTGATAAATCACCAAAATCGCGGCGATTTTCACGACATGGGAATTCATTTCTTCTCATAGCGCAGGAAAGGGTGATTTCTCAAAGACTCTGGCAAAGTAGCGAAGTGCATTTTATTATAATGATTCTTGTCGAAAACGAAACTACAAGCTTCCTGTTGATGTAAAAAATATCAAATAAACACAGTCCAAAAGAGACTCCGATACTTACTGTATTCACCTGAAATAATTGCATCTACATATGCCTCTTCGAATCCCTTGAATTGATGGATGAAATCAAATTTTCTCTTACTCTTATTCTCTCTCTCTCATTTTGATTGTATTTTGACTTACCTTTCATTTCGAAAGTAGAAATTGCCTACAAGGACCCTTCAAAAACGAGTACTCAATGAATAGCAAAACGATTCAGGTAAACATAGGAAGAAAATCGCCAGGTAAGCTACTCATATTTTTTTGTTGCTCTGTTTCTTTTAGATCAAAGTGTTTTTTACACTCAAAAATATTTACTTTACCTTCAGGCCTGTCAATGAATACATGGTGCTGAAGAAGCGATGAATTATATCATATGTTGAAGATAAGAAGGACTGAAAGGTGAAGTCTGCCTTCATTTTTCGAGTCTGTCGATGATCAAATGATAGAGATACATGAAAATCTCTTTCGCTTAATGTTCGAAATCGATTGTTTTCTGTAAAATTAACTTGTTGAGGTGACATCGTGCATTTTCATCCGAAGTCTAGTATCTAGCAAATCGAATTTTTTTCAATGTAGACGATCGAAATATTATCGACATAGTGTGGGTGTGGGTGTGTTTTTTATTTCCTTACTCACTCTCACTTTCAACCATACCCACACCCTTCAGTTATTGTGCTGCCGTGATAACCCTTGATTGAATGATATTATTTTTTTTATTGATGAGACGTCGAAAAAGGAAAAGAAATGCCTTCTGTTAATATCACTGCAAAGGAGCCACACGTGTATTACTATTCAAGAGCATTATGCCATACTTCACACATACACACACAATAGTTGTTGTGCATCGTCAAGAAAGAAAGAAAACAATCTGTATCCATCATGTCATTTTGCTTGAGGTAATAACATACAAAAAAAAGGTTCCACAATCAAATCTAAAAAAAATATCACCATACCCATGACTCTTCCAAGTGATTGTTTTGTATAGTATCAATTTTGTTTTCGAACGTTGAAAACGATTCTATTTCATAACAGTGAAAATGGTTGATTTGTACTGTAGAACATTGACCAGTGGAGATCTTAGCTCCTGTTACAATATCATCACCATTTTATAAATAAATAAAAGGCATGCTATAGTACACAGTGCTTTTCAGAGTCAATGTCAAAAGTTTTGTACCTTCGAAAATAGGTCTCTCGATTAAAACTCATTTAAAGAAAGAGTGATTTGAAAGTAATGCTAATCTAGTGATCCTCTAACGGGGCTCATATCGATTTGATCAGATCTACAGTTAAATTGGCTCAGTACTATAGGCAGATTTTTGGCCAGGTCGTGTTGGGTCAAACCAAGCACAAATAATATTTTGCAAGCAAATATTCAAACTATTTCTTTCTTTCTTTTTTCTCTTTTTCTTCTCTCATTTTCTTTTTTCTCTTTTTCTTCTCTCATTTTCTTTTTTCTCTTTTTCTTCTCTCATTATCTTTTTTTCTCATTCTCTTACTCAGTTAGCTTATAAATATGTTGTTGCTTCCAATAACTGTATAACATTTTTATTCATTGATCGTACAAGTAAGAAGTTTTTCAAGGTATGGGTGTGGTTGAGTTAAAAATACAGTCACATCCACACACCCACACCCGCAGATCAATGTAAAATATCACCATTGAGAGGAAGATCGATTTTGAAAAAGATCTGAAAATTTTCGGGCGTAATACAAGCCCTGGGGCTTGTAATCCATCTTTCATATCGACCTTTCTTGTGGGGGAGGGGGGACAGCACAAGCTACATTAACGTGATTCTCAATTACAGAGAAAGAGTACGTTTTGCTTCTCTTCATTCTTCATACATTGAAGCATAGCAGCTAGGCATGAATGCTCGTTTTCTTAAAGTTCTCTAAATTGATTTTTGACTGAATACGAGCCAGTCACGTACTATTGAACGAAATTTTTCTATTTAAAATTTGCAGGGCTCACTTTTGCAGAATCAGAGAAATAAAATTGAGGAAAAAGTGAAAATTTGGTATTTTCCTTCATTTACATAGCCATCAGATTAGATTTCGTTCCAGGTATGTTGTGGGCCCGAACCATTTAGGATTTTTTTTATCCCAATGAGCCCTAATCATAACGGGTTCCAACGATGTTCCACTACTGAATATGCTCTTCAATATTCAAATTCACAATCATACCGACACATATAGCCGTTTTCATCTCGATAATTCCTATTTATATCTCGTCATAGCTGCTAGTACTTCTTGTCTGATCTATTGTATTTTTATTTATTGAGAAAATGGAAACAAAAGCAGGTTCAACTATTGGTATGGCTGGCAGTTATAATCAAAACTCTGATCCTCAACTTGCTATCATTAATTTAATGATCCCTTATATTCATTTGGGTATTGATGAATTAGACATTTCACCTTTGTCTTTGATTATTGCTGATTTTGGTTCATCCCATGGAAAAAACTCAATAGAAGCTATGAAAATATTTATTAATTACCTTCAAAAAACAAATAAACTCACTGCATCACCTCTTGTCGTTCATAATGATCTTCCAACAAACGATTGGACAACACTTTTTCACCTACTTGCAGACGATAAATCATATCAAGGTGTTGCTAATGGCTATTCATTTTATGAGCAATGTCTTCCAGTCAATAGTCTTTCAATAGGCTTTACAGCTTCTTCAATGCATTGGTTATCGAAAATACCTTTTAATATTACGAATCATTGTTTTCATGCGTATGCTGAAGAACATGAACGTCAAGCATATAAACATCAAGCCAAACTTGATTTCAATTCATTTATAGAACATCGTTCTCGTGAGCTTGTTTCCGGTGGTATACTTGTACTTAGTATTCCGAGTTTTGATGATCAAGGAATAGAAAGTATTAGCAATTATTTCGATCAACTGTACATATGTGCTCAATCATTTTTCAATGAACAAGAGCTATTGTACTTAACAGTCCCTATATATCTTCGTTCATTATCTGAATGCCTCGATTATGAATTATTCGATCGGTGCTCATTGAAATTGATTAAAGGTGAATTAAGTCGATTAAAATTGCCTATACTTGAACATTATCACAATGGTCTGTTGACATTTGATCAATTGATAAAAATATTCACAAAAGTGTTTCAAAGTACAATGGAACCTTTAGTTATGCAGATATTGAAAAAAAATGGACGTTCAAAAGAAGAAATTGATCAAATATCAAGCGACTTTTGGATGGTATATGAGGAAAAGCTAAAGGAAAAACCGGATTCAGTTGTCAACAGTAATCAATATGTATGTGCTTGCTTGATATTGAAAAAGACATAACAAACTGCTTACAATACTTTCATTTTTCATATTTCCATAATTGATTTTGCTTTTTACTGCGCAAGTTTCTTGCTATGTACATCGAGTTCAGGGTGTGGGTATGGATAAGTTGTTGAAGAACAGAACGGCACTGACACTCATATCTAGATGTAGCTGTGTTTTATTTGTGTTATGGAGAGGAGAGAACCTCTTTGTATTTTTCAGGATCGTCTAATCATATTTATGATTTATCCGATATCATTTTAGGTGACTATGCATCGAAGTGATGTAATGGGGATATTAGTTTCCTGAGAATTTAACTTTAAATGATATTGTGCTAGTGAAAGAGAAAATATTCGTCGAGTTTCAAATTCTCTACAACATGTTTTGACTGGTATTCTTTGTCTGTTGTTCAATATATTTTCTTCCATGTCTTATTTTTAGACAGCATGCTGCTGACATCTATGTTTATTAACGAAGTTATCAAGTTCGAATTTATATAAGGAACATAAACAGGATGCTTAGATCCGTGATAAATTTTAAGCACGACTGCTAATGATGTCAATTTAATGAATATTTAAAAATTATTTTCATAATACATTAATAAAAAAAGCGCACACACTAGGTTTTCTATATAATATTTTTAAACGAAAGCTTATCACTAATATCTTTTTTTTTATGGACAGTTAAACAAATGTATTCGTTGGTGAGCCTTTTACGGCAAGCACTGATGAATTTGTCACTTGATAAAATGGCTTTCCTGTATTATTTGTTGTTTGTCGAATAAATGGCTTAGGTTCGATATAATGTCCTAATTGAGCTAGATCAACAAATTGTCGGTTGGATGCTGTTGATAATGACGAAGACATGGTATTTCTGTTATAGCAGGGTATCGATAAATCACTACATGTTGATGAATTCTCAGTTGATACTGTATCAGTTGAAGAAACTAAAGAAAAAAATTCACGATTGACTGGTACACTTGGATAACGATGAATATCTAATGTGACTGAATGTTTTGCATGTCTGAAAAAAAAACATAATTCTTTTGTGTTCTGCAAATAAGAAAGATTCTTCTAATCACTTGATTAAATTTGATACGGTTCTTTGTTGAGCACGTGACACATTTTGGCCGTTAACTTTAACAATATAATCACCTGATTTAAGTCCGCATAGAGCAGCTGGACTATTTTCACTAACTTTTCCAATGAATGTTGGACTATCACCAACAACAGTAAAACCAAATGAATGAGTTGAACCACGAGAAATTATAAACTAAAAGAAGACAAGAAAAAAATATATATTTTTGACTGTCGATATTTTCTAATTACTAATTTAATGATCTCAAAAGGAGATGCAATTGAAGATGAACTATTCTCTTCTTGATTACATCAACTCAAAATTTCGTTGAGACTCGAACGAACAACATCGAAGATGCAACAGATTTTTATCGAATGTATAGCTCTCTTCATGTTGACTTTAGCACTGTTGATAAAATAAACTTTCCCACAATCAGAAAGAATTTTGTCCCCAATCATTTATAGAATCTACGGTGAAAACGAACAAAAACATTATGTGAATCATTCGTCGTTATTTCCGAAATCGACATTACTTTGAATCTATAGATTCAATAGGAGCGTATCATGCCTAAAGATATGAGAAGATTAATTAAAGAGCGCAATTTCAATGAACATGAAGGCAATTATTTGCCGATGGCTATGAAAAAAAATCTCTCTCTATAACGTATCAGAGATGTCTACCGGGGTTGGAAATACCCCGCTGGGACGAGTCGGTGTACTTAGAAAGAAAGAAAAACTTGTCGTTGCAACGATAGACGTATCCATTACATATGAATTGTTTCCAATTATGATCAATACATACTTGATGTTCTTCTAAATCCGCAATATCTCGATTTATTTTTGTCACGTGTTTTTCATCATGATTCGATACTTGTTTATGACGTAATTCGCCAATATCTTCTTGTAATAAATAAAACCAACCACGAATCTTAAACAAATACATATATGATGATCGAACAAATTGAGTTCAATTATTGTTTTTTTTATACTTTTTGCTTTTTTAATGTATTTCTTATGCCAAATGATAAACAACCTTGAAAATGAAATTGATTTTTTCCTTGTTCATAGTTATAGACGGAAAAACAAAGACGCTTATTTATATCATCATTATTTATTTCAAATGTAAATTTTTCATTAAATATTCCTGAGCCATTTAAGTTTGACACAGCACGAGTATGACATTCTAATGGTTTACGATCTGGTATAAGTGTCATTTTAACAAGAATGCTTGATGAACATGACTGAATACCTTTGACTTGTAAAACTAAAAAACAAAATTGGAAAATAGTTTTATTCAATTAAGAAACATGAAAGAAAAGATAAGACTATTTACTGTTCAATGATAGATGATTATCCGATGTGATAAGACTTAATTGAATAACTCCTGATGTTGACCGTTTTTGTTCGTTCATATTTGTTAATTTTCTTGTTATGGCTATACGTGGATAGTTCGGTGAATCTAATGTTTTGTTAATAAAATGAACCAAATTCGGTGAATCAAATAAATTTTCTTGTCGATTAATATCTATTTGTGGTGCAAAATTCATTTTGTTTCTAAAGAAGTGGATAATAATCGCGTGAGAAACGACAACACTCGATAAAAGAAGAGGGTAACAACTTCTTTTTGTTTTTGTTATTTCTCACCTACTTGTGCAATCGGTTTAGTACGAAAGAAAGGAAAACAGGTAGAGCTAAATCTTAATGGACACTTACCATCATGGTCGTTTAATTCGAATGATAATCTTTTTATTCTGTTTCTACTTCAATTCAATAGAACGAGAGAGAAACAAGGAGAGGAAGAAGAAAAACATGAATTCTTTTTCGTTCTTTTTTTTTTTGAACTTCTTCCTCGGTCAGTGGAACCAAAAAAAGTAGCCAATGATTTTCTCTAGATTTGATGATTTGGGTCAATTATGCAAATGAATCGAATGTTTTTCGTATATGTAATGATGGATGAAGTGAATGAGAAGGAATGTTAACAGGCCAATGCTAATGAAAAGTGAATTTTCGCACGAATAACATCTTTTTTAGATTAACAGAAGTGATAATTATACGACCGATATACATGTTTAAAAAAGAGGAGAAGACAGATGCACTATTTTATTGATGATGAAATCAAAGAATATGCGAGATATGGCATTGAAAGATAAACATGTTTGTGAAGGATGACGTATATTTAAGTACTTCCTGCTGAGAACGAACTGAAGAGCATTCTATCTAATAGAAGTGTTAATAAATATTTTGCGTAAAAATAATTCAACCACTACAGGATCGGGGGCGTGGCTAGAGAAAAAATTGCAATGGCGGTAAAACCTCTCAGATGTATTCGTTCAATTTCAACGATTATTTTTCAAGGGATATTTAAAAAAAGTATTCTAAACAACTACAAGTGGTGAGAAAAATTTTATTTTATTTGAACGCAACAAAATCGGAAAACGTTTCCAGGCATGCTAGCAGAGTCTGAGAAGTAGCTAAGTTTTTTAATTAACTGTTGTGATTTTAACATAGTAATTCATTAGTATCAATATCTGTGGTCATTCTTCGATAAGATCACATTGTGACTGAAAATTTGAACCGATCTATCTTTCAATTCTGTAACAAGTGAAGATACCATGTTGTGCCAATTAACTGTCAGCAATCAACATTTTTAACAGATACGTGCCAATAGATGATAAGCATCATATAAATGAAAGAAAATGTAGCGTTTAGTTGATTTTCTTAATTTCAATAATAAGAGATAATAAGTAAAAAGGGTCTACCCCGGATTCGTCCCATAATTCGTCCAGCAGTGTCCAAGGACTGAGAAATAGGAATTCCTAATGTGCCAAGGAATTGTCAGTGTCTCTATGATAATTCCTAGAGGAAATGGGAATCAACTGTAGGTTCCCTCACAGTTCCTCCATTCACGAAAGTCCCGATATTTTCTGTTTTCAAAATAGTTTTTGCATGAAATCATTGATTCTCGCAATTTTGCAAGAGAAAATGAGTGTAAGAACAAAAATTATCGTGAATATTCCATATTTTTACATTTAGTATGCAAGAAACTGTAGGGGAACTGATGAGGAATTCCTAGTCCTCACTCCTTGGACACCCCTCGAAACGAAAGGGATTTTTTCAATATCGATATTAATCATGAACTTGATATTAAGTTATCAACTGATCTATTAAATGAACTCGATTGATGTCTCTGTTGGCCAACAGTACAATTGATCACCAGTGAGAAGAAGAAAAAACATCATTATACTGATTGATTAGTTCGCCCGAATTTTATATAAATTTGACTGATGTAGATATCATTAAACAATAAAGATAATAATCTCTGATGTTTCTTTTATTTTCTTAAATGACTTTATCATAGCTTTGTTAATTTTCTAATATTTTTTTTGCTCTCTTATGAGAATGAACTGAAAACAAACATGCCCGTATAGCATCTGAATATAGACCGGATATGACAAAGAAAATGTACCGCAGAAGAAACTAAGAAAAATCATCATTGAATGTAGCCGCACGAGGTGGACATAAATAGGAAGTGATGGATAACATTAATCATAACGAGAAACTTCTGACAAACATAAAAAGAAAAAGAAAAGAAACAGCACACACAAACGCACAATGAGGATAGAAGAGTCTAGAGGTTTTATTAGATATTAGATCAGTCAACTTCCATCGATGGTTGCTGTTCAGTTGATTGTTGATTTCCTGATGATGTTGGAGGTGGTGGTGGTGGTGGTTGATTTTGAGCTTGTTCTTGTTGATTAGTTGTTGGCTGTTTCGCAGGCTCTTCCTTGGGCGGCTCAACTTTTGGTTTTGGTTTATTCAGAATGGCCCAGCATTCTCGTTCAAGCGTCTAAAATAGAAATATTTATTTTTATCGAAATAGAACGATCAAAATTATGTTTAGAGCAGTAGTCAACACCGGTACGATGCAAGAAAATGCAGGCAGGACTAAGAGTATCTTCGGAAATACAGGAGAAGATGAACACTGCAGAAATAACCAGACGGGAGTCCATAATAAGATACGAGACCAACAACGAGTTTGGATTTGCGAACAAGGCTCGAAAAAAAATAGCAACACTTGCGATCGATCTGAATGTTACCGATACGAAAGTCATCCTATTTTACTTTAAATTTTGCAAACAAGAAAAATCTATTCATAATCAGATATAGATTTCTGCAGATCTTATGATGATGAATATCGTGCTAATAAGCTCATGTTCAACTAGAATAGATCAAGAATTTGATTACTAAGACGTTCAAAGTCGTGTTAAAATTTCTTATCTAATGAAAAAGCTTAACAAACAAAGATACTATCCACTATAATCCTCTTTGTTCTTAAGCCGTCAAAGCGGGATTAAATGGTTTAATCTATTCTCTTTCACAATTATATACATATAAATTGTTGTCCCTTAATGCTCAAATTTTCTAAGATAGAAACCTATTGCAACAAAAAAGAACTTCATATCTAAAAGTTTACGTTTACATTCTAATTTAACATTGTGGCGATTTAAAAGTCTTCGAAACAATAACTTACTTCTCTTTGTTGTTTGAGTTGTGAGCAAAGTATAGTTGGATCTTCATGTTTTTTAAGCGCATTAAAACGATTGGCTGTTTGATCATACCAAGTTTGTTTTTCAGTTAAGATCTTATTGGCTTTTTCAATTTCGCTTTGATCGATATGTGAATATTTATCACTTGATTTTGTGTAATATATTTGTATAGCTTCATCAATTCGTTGAATCGACTTCATTAAGTCTTGCATATGACTTTGACGATGTTCGGCTTCAAGATAACGATTACGAATAGGTTCTCCAATATCCTACGAAATAAATTCAATTACGTGAAACAATGATGTTTGATTTTAATTTACTTTTAGCTTTTTCAAGCGTTCAATATAAACGCTTTTTTCTTGATGTACTCCTTCGTCGTAGAGCCAGTCTTCTGCTAGTTGTAGTTCGTTCAATAATTGTTGTCGAATAACGTCATCGGCATATTTTTCCAATGGACCGCCTTCGAGTTTTCCGCGCATATCATAAACATATTCTTCAACAGAATTTTTAGCATCTGAACGTTCTTTTTCTTTCTTGTCTTGTGCAATCATTTCATGCTATACGAGAGAAAAACAAACAAACGAAGAGTTAGTATGAAACTATTAGAGTAAATATTTTACTTCTTGTTCAATTAAACGGTCAAGTTCTTTTTTGCTGGCGCCAGGCACTCGAGGTGTAATTGGTAAATCAATTTCTTTCTTCTTCTTTTTTGTTGCTGCTGTATTACCTGTTTTTGGTTTTTCTTCACCACCTTCTTCTTCGTCTTTCTTAAAACAGAAAAGTAATTTAATTACAGCCATAGAAAAAAAAAGTATATCTACAGACCTTGTCGTCTGTTGTTTGTGCATCGCCACTACTAGGAATATCTGTACCATTGACAGTTGGAGCAGTCTTTTTTTTGAATAAAATGAAAAAGAGTAATTATTTGCAGGAAAATAAACCGAACTTACTTCTTCCATTTTTTCTTCTGTAGTTGGTGGATTTTGATCGATACCATTTTGTGCTGGTTCTGTAGCAGGTGTTGATTCCATAACTTCTATAAAACAAAAAAAAAGATATAGTAAGATTTCAATCGGTCAAGCTCAAGTAGAAGATAAAAATATTTTATTAACTGAAGTAGCAACTGTCAGGGCTCATTTTTTCGGACTTCCTAATAAGTTCAGAATAAGTTTTGATAGCGCATCCACTAAGAGCAACATTTAAATATATAACTCAATCTTATTAGTACCTGCTGGTTGGTTTGGTTCTTCGATCGTTTCAATTAATGATGCTTGTGTAACATCAAATATTCCATTACGATTAAGTCTAACTTTAACTTTTATTTTTGATGGCGTACCATCTGGTTGTGGCTGAATTTGTTCGATAGTATATTGACCTGAAATTTCATAAATATTAATAAAGCAAATTCTACCGAGAAAAAACGTTTTTACATACCAATACGTGATTCCGAAAATGGTATATCATTTGGGTAGGAATAACGAGCTTCAACGGTTAATGGTTCTCGTTTATAGAACGAAAGCATCTTGGTTGATGGAATAACATTCCAACGACTGAATACTTCAACTTCATTATCTTCATTGACGCCACCTTGCCATGACAATGTTATTGGATATGGTTGACAATCTTCAATTTTGAATTCTTTAACTTTAAATGTTGGACTCAAAATAGCGCACATTAAAGTGCAACCGCGTGCAACACTTTCGTCAGCATTCATTGTTGTCATCGGTGGTTTTTGGAAAACATCTTGAACGATTTGCTTGACCGCAGGTATACGAGTTGAACCGCCAACAATTTCAACGGATTCAATTTCTTCAGCTGGTACTTCTAAGAAATGATAAAAAGATGTTCGAACTCAATATATATCGTTAATTAGGTTTAAATAGGAAAAAAACTTCTAGGAAATACAAGAATGGCTCTTGAAACTTTTGTTTACCGTTCGGATTAATATTAAATTTGAGAAGTTTATTTACAGTAATAACTCAACAGTTGTATCTAATGTCAAACTGGATATATTAGCTATTCAATAGTCGAAGATTATGTACTCCATATCCATAGAGGTCACTGGAGGGGGGGGGGGGGGGGGGTATAT
>CAJNYU010000609.1:10260-58343 GCA_905331475.1 Rotaria socialis | reverse complement strand
CCCCCCCGAGAGGTAAATTAGAAAGGAAATAAAACGATAGCGAACGTGTGAATAAACTAGAAAACTGTAATTTGACCAATACAAAAGAAAGAAGAAATGTTCCCCTTCTATATCTTTATGTACTCTACCATATTTTTTGACTTACTCGCTTCTTTAAGAAGATTTTCAATTGTATTTCGTATACGATCAAGTAACGGTTTAGCTAATTCTTCGAAGTCAGCCCGTGACATTTTTCCATTAACATCCATATCATTAAGAAAACATTCAAGTCCAATTGGAATTGGTTGAACGTTACTTGACATTAATTTTTTTGCTTTTTCACATTCAGCTTTCAATCGTAATTTAGCTTTCGTTGTGCTGTATGAATCAAGTTTATAGCGTTTTTGATAATCATCACGCATAGAATCCAAAATTAGGTGATCAAAATCCCGACCACCTAATAATGGGTCACAAGCGGTTGCAACCATCTTTACAAAAGTAAACATTTAATAATATAATGTCACAAGAAGAAACTTACTTTCAATTTGCCTTTGTTGAACGCAACAATAGACGCTTGTAATGTTGTATAACCCATATCAACAAAAGCAACAAGACGAGGTTTCTCAGTTGGTTCTGGAAGATCTGCCTTGTAGATACCATAACATAGGGCAACTAAATTCAAAGAAAATTGTACGAGTTAATTTTTTGAAAAGTGAAGGAAGATGATCTCAAATTGAATAAACAGTTTTAGATCTTTTACTCGAAATCAAAAGATACAAAATATGAATTAAAAAGTTTTTCTAACAATGGAGGGGTTTCAGGTAATAAGCAAAAACGTTGAAGTTTTTTATGTCAAATGAAAACTCTCATGGCTGTTGGCGTACCCTTATGGAGATATTCGATTTTTCAGTGAATTTTCTCTACAGGACCGGCTTTCCCAGCAATATCATATTCTCGAATTTGAACCTGAAACTTTGTATGCATGAAGATTTCAATGAGACTAGCTTACAGAAGAAAAACATCAGAAGGTTTGGACAAACCCTCTTCGAGATATGAATCTCTCAAAATATAGACAATTTTCTATAGAAGCTGTATACTTGAGGCATCTATATTTCGAAGAGGGTTTGTCCAAACCTTTTGATGTTTTTTTCTATAAACTGGTCTCTTTGAGACCTTCATGCATACATAGTTTCAGGTTCAAATTCGAGAATATGATATTGCTAGGAAAGCCGGTCCTGTAGAGAAAATTCACTGAAAAATCGAATATCTCCATAAGGGTACGCCAACATCCGCTAATATTTTAACCATGTTAGTTTCATGATGAGAGCTTTCATTTGACATAAAAAAAACTTCAACGTTTTTGCTTATCACCTGAAACACCTCCATTGTAAGTGACAAATCTATTTTTTCTCCTCTCATTGACATTTGTTTAGACACATTGAATTACACTTACCAGCTGTAGTTTCATTCAATAGTCGAAGACAATTCCAACCAGCTATTTGCGCAGCATCAAGCATAGCTCGTCGTTCAGCATCAGTGAAAAAACAAGGAACCTGAGAAAAAGGAAATTTTTCTTCTTCTTTTTATTTTATTATCGAAGTTCTTACTCCAATAACACAATCAACGGCTTTGGTCTTCAATTCCGTGTCAGTAATTTGTTTTAATTTTGTAAACAAAATTCCAGTTATTTGTTCAGGTGTAAATCGTTTACGCTCATTCAAATAGTCAACCTAAAAAGACGAGAAAAAGAAAAGAATTTTATTAATCAATATCATTGCAAAATCGAATCCAATTGCGTCATACTTCGATATTAACTGAGCCATCTTTTGCTTCAACAATGGAATATGCATTAAGTTGTTTTTCGTGTTGAACATGTGCATCTTGATATTTTCTACCCAATAATCGTTTAAAATTACAAATGGTATTCTTTGCATGTGTAACTTCCATTGCCTTAGATGATTGACCTATTGAACGAGTCGACTTGTCAAAAGTAACATAAGTTCTAAAACAAAAATTTTTTTGTTCAAAAATTAATTAAAGAAAATTAATTTTTGAACTCACGGTGTTAGACGATCCGAATATTCATTCGCAATGATTTCAACACCACCGGCTCGAGCCACACCGATGTATGATGAAAAGTTACCCAAATCAAGACCAATAACAGACTAAAAGTTCAACTAGCTCAAATGAAACTTAAGGACATTCGGAATAAAAACTTACCATCGTAGTTAAGTTAATATGATAGTATTTGGAATGAGAAGAAAAGAAAATAACAGCACAAGTTTAATCTAAAATAGCAGAAAATTAATTCGATGAGCACTGATGATTTATAAGGAACTTATAGACTAACTAGCGGCATATTCGGAAGAAAAAAAAAGAGAAATATAGAGAAGACGGAGTAGAGAAGAACTTTCTCGACCATTCGAGAACAAGCTAGTATATTTGTTCTGTAGATAATGGTATTATTTGGATCACCATGAATCATGCTGAAGGATTTTTCTAGGAAGTGTGTGACATCTACAGGAAAGAGGCTACAAACATACAAGGGATGTATTTGCGAGGCTTCTTCGTACTGCCCTAAAACGATGAACAAAATTCCCATTGTTGTGTGTATATTTACTATATGAGTAAAGATAAAGGCTTAAACTAATTGTTTATCAATATTTTCTTTTCTTTTTGACGAACACTGACATTTTGTAATGAGATTTACGGAGTTTTTAAATACCGTAGGGTAATAATAAATTTCAATTCACGAAAAAGCTTCCGAAGGGCTACTTAAGATAGAAGCGAAACGAACTTAAATTAAAATAGCTTTTTTTGCTAAAAGAGTGAAGTTAAATAGTCGTTAGTCGTTACAAGAGTAACACTAACTTTATATAATTGGCAGAGTTTACGTTGTTGTTTTCTTTTGAAAAATTCAAATCATAGAAATAAAAAATCTACTACACAAGTAATTGATCGATTGTTAAATGAAAAACATATTTATTTTCTATTTTCAGCGTCAATCACAATTTATTTTCACTATTTGAATTTGTTTTTATTTAATTATAACAAAATCGATCAGCAATGTCGTTCGAGCTTATAGAATCGGAAAGTTGATACCATTTTAAATTATTAGATAGTTTTATTACGATAAAACCAAACGAAAGAACAATACATGTTAAACTCATGAATCATAATACCATTCGTACGGCATTGATGTCCCTCAAATAAACTACTCGCACGCCGGCCTTGTTAAAGTTCTTTGTATTATAATCATACGTAGAGAATAGAGTATATGAGAAAAATATTCAAGCTAATTACGAACTTGATTTGTTTTTTATGAGTTCGAATGAATGTCTTAGTGACATTGATTCTTTATTACCTAAATCCAACTTGACGCACGCGACTCATGAATGACGAAGTGTTGTATATCACAATCGATGTTTTTTTTATTGCATGGTAACTATGTAATGTTGCAAGAAGAATGAAAAGAAAAGTTCATCGACGAAAAAAACCAACCATATGTACATTTGAACAAACGCTGCTTACTATTATGAACATGATTTCATAGATGACAACCAATGAGACATTTACTTGATGCGTAATAAGAACGCAAAATACCTTTCTCTGTTTGACTCTGATTTATGATCGAGTAAATCGCATGAAAATCGATATCAAGAAAAGAAGAAAACGATTGAAATTAAAGAGTCGTAAATATGAACGGACAGCGTGTGTAAAGACAAAAAAATGAGGTGATATTTCAATGGAAGCATATGTGGCTAATTAATCAATTAATAAAATTTTTATTTATTCAACAAATAATAAATGAGAAAAAAGTAATACGTGTAATTACACCTGCTGAGAATCGATCAACTCTCATTGCCTTTTTTTCCATATCATTCTATAAGTAATTATACGTCCGATTTCACCTACAAGTGTACGAATCTGTGTGTTGAAAATCAGTATTATTACAACTGATATTGGTTTAGTTCACAAGTGTTCAAATGCACTTATTGCATTTACCAACTCAATAGGACATTCAAATATTTTAATGTTGTACATTCATGTTCTGGTTTACATAGCACAAGATCAAGGTTTTTACAAGAAGACCTAGAATAGAGACTGCAATAGGAAACAATCTCCTTGAACCATTTCGTTGTGTTTACCAGATTATTGAAAATTTTCGTTGAAATTCATATTGAAAACACACTGAATCAAGGATTTGAACATGATGTTACATCATATGAGCTGACTTTTATTTGATCAGCATAAGCAAAAAAAAGATTTATTTACTAAAAATCTGTTGACCTTTGTAGTGCACACTTCGAAATACCTTTTTTTTGTTCTTATTTGAGTTCGAAAAACAGCAAGGTCGATTATTTACACTCGTGAAGATTAATTTCTATACAGGAATGATAATCCTATTGAGATTTTTTTTAATCATTCCACTTCCTTGACACGGAAACGCACGCCGGTCTCTCTTTCGGCCACCGCCCAGAATTTATTTCCTGCTGGTTAGGAGATGGAAATTCTTAAATGAATATCCGCTCTGTGACCGTAAATTTCTAATAAAACAACATTTCTAGATCTCCGATAGTATCTAAAGAAGAAGAAAAACCAAGTTTAATTATGTATTTTTTTATCAAATATTTACTTGCATATAGATACAACAATTCACTATTCACGAAAAACCAAACAAACAAAAAAAGAAAATAACACACGTAAACGAGAATACTGTACGATGACTTATTCCGACAAAATGGGAGAAAGCTTTAGATTCGATATAATACAGCTGAGCTATTATGATACTATGAATCATATCACAACGATGAGTATGAAGGAGCTGGCGTTTAGGCTCTTGTGAATAATTTTATTTTACCTATTTCTCGTTTGTGAAGATATCAGATCAATAAATATTAATAACGTGAAGATTTTTACTGTCAGAAAAAGAATAATTATCAGTAAATTTTGATCGAATATTTTCTATTTATAAAACTGTTCGCCTACTGCCACTTACTGCTCATGATTCAAACTTAATCAGTTATATACTAGTTCTTCATCATATGAAAAAAATTATTTAACCTTTCACTCCGCAATCATTCACTGTGGTTTCATAAAAACCGATCACCATGATCGTACCTCCAACGATAATTTGAACTTCTAAAGATCAACGGTCTACGCTCTAATCAGCAAATGACAAAACATGAACTTTTTGATTTTCGCGAAAAGAAAGAATTCTACTAATTTCAGCACAAGGTTACTTTCATATGAAATATGATCCCAAAACAAATAGCTAATATTCCTTTTCGCTCTTAACTATCAAACTTCCATTGTAGTTCTATACAATTATGTTTTAATAAAAAAACGTCTGAGAAATAATCAGTTGCTTATCGAATTTTTCAGATGAAAGTAGTCCTATGCTGAAATGAATGGATTGTCTTTTTTTTCTAGGACTCGAAAAGCCCAATGTCTTTTAGAGTTATTTCATATCTTCACAAACGAAAAATAGCTAAAAGAAAAAGATAAAGACAGAGGGTGAATATAACCCATAGAAAATACGCCACCTCATTTGCATTATCATCTTGATCTCTTCTTGGTTCCTATCTTCTGACTAGATGTAACCGAAGATAAAAGTTTTACAAACTCAAATAATAGGTAATGTTTGTGGAATAAGTTTAAACGAAACAGTATGCCGTTGATGATAAATAATATAACTAATCATAGCAATCAATAATGTAAGAAATAGACACGAAGCTATTATAGCAAACGGAATCCATGATACAATTAAATAATTCGAAGATCCAAAAGTTTTTGATTCAAAATTTAGTCGTTTCATCAATGGTGTCGAGAAATCTTTACTAGGCTCTTCAGGATCAGTTAAAAACGGTGCTATTATTGTCGTTGTCGTTGCCGGTATGCTTGTAGTAGTCGGCAGAGTTTCGTCTTCATCATAAATGCTTGGTTCCATAATAATGCTCACAGTTGTTCGTTCTTCTTTTGAATCAAGATAGTAAGGTGAATCTTGTTCATTGAAATCAACAACAGGTGATGCAATCGATGGTGTTAATAGAGCGGGTGTATTTACTTGAATGATTTCATGATCGATTTGTTTACGATTAAAATATTCCGATACAATTGGACATGATGAAAATAGACAACGATCATTATTTGTCGATTGACATCTTATTAATTGCTCACCATCATCAACCATAGTATTAAGAAAAACTAATATACAATCACAATCGATATTTTCATTTGGTAAATAAACAGTTAAACCTAACATTCGTCGTCGATTAATATAATCAGCTAAAGCACAACTTGTATTCGCTTGTAAAGTTGAAAATTGTACGTAACGTACATCCAATTGTTTTAATGACGTCAGAAGATTAAGACTTTCAGTATCTAACATTCTTAAATATGAACCGAGAATTAATGTTTGTATATGTTTAACATGTTTTAATGCACCATCAGCAATGCGTTCGGCGTCGAACGAAATCGATCGTAAACTCGATAAATTTTCCAAGCCGTTTAAAACTTTTGGTGTGATTGAAACATCTGGTTGAATTATATTCAAACCGGTTAATTGTTTATAATCCGAAAATGATAAAGCATTTAATTTTCTCATTTTATGAGCTTCAATCGTATAGGATTGAACTGGAAACGGAGGAAATTCGTCGCTGTTAACACTATCAATCATTCGTGTTACCTTTAATGATCGAATTTGACCTGTAAATTTTGATAAGAGTGATGGATCATGTGCAACAGTTGCTCCTTCGATGTTTAAATGCAATATGTTAGTATTGTTAAATATTGATTCAAATGATGATGTTAATGAATCAGCGTAGATTGAAAGTTCGTGAACATTAAGATTATCGAATGTATTGGGTTCAAATATAATTGATTTTGCTTTTAACGGATGCAATTCAATAATAAAACGCGAATATGGAGTGTTGATGCTATGAAATAAATTTCGAAATGTAGCTGTTTCAGCATGAAATGAATAGAAATTTTGAAAACGCAATGTTATTGATAGTGAATGTTGTGTTGTATTGGTAAAAAGTTTATTCAATAGAATAAAATAATCCGGATCAAGTCGTATGTGTTCTTCGGAATTTATTTTTAAATCAATTGTTTGAAAACTTCTGATAGCCAACGGTGATACAAATGCTAATGGAGCTATTTTTGGCATCGTACAACGGATATCAATTGATTCATAACATGTACAGGTCATACCAACGAACATTTCGCACGCTCGTGTTAATGAAAATGATAAGAGTGTTAAGTAGAAAAAGATAATTGACATTTTAAATCTAAAATGAATGCATATCCTTTTAGACAGAAAAAAAATATACATATAACCGTATTAATGTTATTTGAGAATCCCTCTTATGTTCATTATATCATCCATATGGATAGAGAAAGAGAGTACTAGAAAAGATAATTACTATAGCGGAAAAGTGCCATGTAATAATAGTTCGATTGACTAAGTCTAAATATAATAAAACAAGATGTTGTTCGATGTACAATCGATACACAATCGTCAATGTTATATAGGCAGATGTGTTGTGTCATCATATTCCGTATGGTATTGAAAGAATATAAATGATTTCTTCCCTTTCTCTTCCTATACATCTTCTACGTTTTTTTCTCTCTTCTTTACTCGACATTACTTCATTGCATTGTTTTAGTGTGATTTCACATTCGAAAAAAGAAATTAATAGGCTAGCGTTCGGCTTGAATGCATTCAGATATGATCGAAATGAATGCCATGTAAGTTCATTTTTCGTTATCAGAAGAAAGAACAGGTCAAGGTCAAGGTGAATACTATTCATTTACTAACTGCAAACATACACATATATGTAAGTACGTATTGTTTTAGATTACAACAAAAATCATATAACTGCAACTTAATGTTGAAATGTGTGAAAAAAAAGGCAAGTGACATGTCCCGACTCTTACATATTCAATAGTTTTAATATATTCCGTATGCACTTTTCATCCATTTCATTTCCTTCGCTCGCTCGCTCTCTCTCTCTCGTTTACTCTTCAATTCATAATTATATACTTATAGATATATCGACAGTTGAGTGAAATGTCTGTTCGATAAGAATGATGGTAAGCGTCTCATCTGAAAGAGTTATTCAAACAATAACAATAATAATCGCTCACCCATTCATTCAATTGAAATGGAATTGGCTTTATACACACAATAGTGGTCATCTCTTCTCATTCCCTCCGTGTGTACGACGCACATATATACGTTTGAGTGTGTGTCTGTGTGTCATTTTACTTTTTTCTTTCTCTCTTATGGTTTCTGCTTACTTCACACGACAACAACAGCAATGAATGTTGATGATGATGCAACAATCAATTGCTTTGCAGCTGTTCTTAACGTTACTCGTCGTTCTCTTCATATAGGTATATTTTGATTTTAAAATAAAAAATCATTCAATTGGAAGAAAATTATACATCGACAAACAAATAAATATGCCCCGGAAATTATTAAATACTTTTCTAAGCATAAAGTTCATTCATCATTATCTATCTATGTGAACGATGAGAAAGTATCATAATATGGAGATAAAATATCCCTATATACTCTCTCTCTCTCTCTCTCTCTCTCTCTCTCCAGATGTATATGTCAAGGGACAAGTAGTCATCTCTTGCCAATCAACGTGTCTCTGAACTTGCATTAGTCATCTATGCAACGACTTACCTGATGAATGAAAAATTTCTTGTGTCGGTTTTTACCGAACATAGAAATAAATGTGATTAGAAAGTTCCTAGAGTTCATACAGGTTAAATCTCAATGGGAATGACGATATACTAATATGTACGGAGAACAAAGCCCTGGCATTTTTCGCATGTCATGAGCAATAACTCTATGTACAGAGAAGAAGAAAAAACGAGAGCAAAGAACAGCTAGGCTCTCTTTTTTGCTCTCAATATGTCGATGTGTTGCATGCCGATGAAGTATTAAAGCCTCTATATATTAGATCGAGATAACCTTCATCTTCTTTCGTCAATTCAATAGTGCGAGAAAGAAAAAGAAAACGTACACACTAAATATGAAATCGAGACATATTGTGGAATCATGAGGAGTATTTTCAAGGTTCAATATTCAATCAAAGTTCCATTTAGATTTTTCTCTTTTAAAGAAGTTAACTTCAAAAGAAAAAAAAATCGAACGAAAGATAGAATACACATAAGTTATTGTTATTACCACTTACTGTTAATGTTCTATTCATTGAGAATGAATGAACTTGCGCTGACAAGATGACAATTCTAATAGACAGGTGCAACACAATTAAGATAATTGAAGTGAATAGGTACGAAGATGTCGATCTGTCACAGAAGAAGAAAAGAAAAACAATAGTATGTGGAATCTTACTATCAATCAACGAGCGAGTGTACATTATTCACTATCTATGATTGGTAAAGATTATTCAAATTGATGCTACTTACTTCTGCTACCGTTGTTCATCTAATAGTACTTTACATGCTCATTCCCAAGTGAATGCACGCAATACATCTAGACGTACACATGCACATATATCAATTCCATCGTTAAACTACAATCTTACGAGTATGATGTAAAGAGAAAAAGAAAAGCTCACGAGAGCGAAGCAAGAAAAAATAAAAACACATTAATCTCGATTGTTACTATTCAGAGTATAATAAATATACTTTAATGATTACTGCTGATTCAGTCGAAGTTTCTTCCTACCAAATATCAATTGATCTATATAATTGACTTTTTTGTGTGTGGCGTGTATATATATTTGTATGTACATAGGGAGGAAGAGAGAGATAATACGTATTGATAGATGCTCGATGATGAACAAATGAGAACATGTCTCGAGGATTAGAGTAGCACGCACTTGTTTGTTATTGGACTAACTATTGAGAAAGCCATGACAATGGTTACTACCATTCTCAAAACATAATTGAGTTGATATCTAAATCTAGTCATTCATTGAACATTGAATAACCATTTTGGCAGGCAAAAGATCAAAGCCGTTCAGTCAATACCACAAGAATTATCAAATATAATAAAAAGATTGATGTGAACAAAACAATTAATTCTCTAATCTTGACATGATTTGTCCACTTTCGTAACAAGATACATCACTATACTATGTTAAATATACAATTGACATTAAGATCCATTTGTTAGGAAGAATGTGAAGAAACTTTATATAAACAAACGTTTATGTTTCCAAGGGCCTCATTTTTACCCTACTTATCTTTCATATATAGTCAATTGATAATAATGTAAACAGCATTTATATGCATATAAGTTAGATCAATATCTATTTATCTCAGGAAGTTTTTTCTTCTTCTTTATGCATCATTTAATCTTATTGATTATTTAATCATTTAAAAGCTTAAATCTCATGATAACATGACTCGCACATATTGACGTCTTGCATCATAGATGGTGATGGCAATATGTTCATGTTTTTTTTTGTACCGTTCTTCTTCTTTTTTTTGATGACATCAGATGAAGAACTCATCATTCCAGATATATATTTATGTATATAATAAATCATTCATCTGAGATAGTAGACAAGAGTGAGAAGGATTGATGACGGCGTAGCTTGCATCATAAATTGGTGTTTTCACTATTCGACTAGCTTATCTGAGGAATAGGAGCTTCGAGCAAAAAAGCGATTTCCTTCTTACTTTCTATGAGCAGCCCTACGAGAAGAATTATACTTGTCCGCCTAAACGTTTAATCTAGAGAAATGATGATTTATGGAAAGGTCTAACGATAAGTTTAATGTAGGATTATTCTTTAACACAAAGAAAAAAATTTATGTCGAGTTACAAATTTTGTTATGATGATCAATAGACTGCTGCAAAATATTCCCTGGAGGCATTAATTATTCTTTCTAATCAAAACAATCAATAGTAAACCTACGGGCATCGTTAAACAGAAGAATTATTTTTAAAAGAAATCTTTTTCGAGATGAATAAAGTACCATTAGAAAAGAACGCTTGTCTTAATGCCATTCGTAAAGTATCTCGTCTCTATGACGTAAATCCCCGGAGTTCATAAACGATTATGATCAAAAATATACAAACAAACAAACAAAATCTAGTTCTATTTCGCCGAAATGAATCTGAATTTTGTTCCTTACAATATGATTCAAGTTAAATATTTCATATGATCAAAAATGAAAAATATCCAGACATCCTCAAGACTCCATCGAATCCGCTTGTTACTAAAATATCATGTTTTTTGTTATTTTAAATCATGCCGATCACTACTTTATTAGAATCAACCATCACTTTTCAATAAATATTTCAATTTTTTTGTGTCTTTTTTTCTATATACATAAACACCGGCTAGTTTATTTTCGATATTTTCTAAACAACTCATGTTTGGGTTTGGCGAATCGAGCTGAACCATGCCCAGCTGGCTTCTTTTTAATTTCCATATATGTTGTTTCGTCAGCACCTGACAAGGAATTCATTGTGCCAACGCGTCGATCGACAGATGTCTATAGATATGTGAAAAAGATAATATTTTCTTTTGTTTTGGTATTTAAGAAAAATAAAATTACCGATGACACTGCAACTTGTCCTGTAGATTCTTCATCTTTATCTTCACCACGATCTGTTGCTTGAAGAACTCGTTCAAGTAATTGACGTTGTTCGTCTCGGGTTGAAAAAAATAAATTTTCGTCTTCATTAACTAATCGCGTAATAACTTTGTATGAATAACCTTGATTGATAAGAAAACTTTGTCGTTTAGCTGAATAATACATTTCAACAGTATCTTGAGAAACAAGCGAATAGAAGAATGCATTATATTCCTCAACAATAGTGCCTAAAAGAGAATCAGTTTTCGTTGAAAATAATTTAATTGGTTTTTGTTTTATTCAATACACCTTTTTTAGCTCGTAAAATTCGACCGAGTCGCTGTGCTTCTTGTCGGCGAGATCCGCCATGACTTGAGATTTGTATTAATACATTTGCATCAGGCAAATCAAATGATGTATCAGCCACCTAATTGAATAAAAAACAAATTTATATGCATTTTAAGAATTTTATTCAATTTACTTTTGACACGAAAATCGTGTTTATTCTTGGATTATGTTGGAAGTTTTGTAGAATTTGAATACGTTCACTTTGTGATGTTTTACCGCAAATATATGGTCTAAATATATATTTATTCTTCAAGAAGAAGAGCGACACCGAATTGTGATTTACTTGTCTAATTTTTTTGCATATCGTTCTAATGCAAACATACTATCAGAGAAGACAATAATTTTATCATTTCGTCTTTCATGGTAGCGTATTAAAAATTGGCAAGCACGAAATTTATTTGGATTCATAACACATAAAAGTAAACGTCGATGTTTGTCGTTTGTTACTGATACATATTCTTGAAAGAAGTCCGGCGTCATTTGACACCAAACCTTTGAAAAAAGAAATATTCAATTTCATGAATTCTTTTTTCTTCTCAACGAAAATTTACTTCAGCACATTGAACTTTGGCAATATGACCTAGATTTTGTAGTTCCATCCAATTGGCTTCGTATAATTTAGGGCCGATTAAGAAATTCAAATCAGTTATTTTATCATCTTCGCGAACTAATGTTGCTGTAAGACCTAATTTTGTATGTGCACGAACGATAGTTAAAACTTTGCGAAATCGTTCAGCAGGTATTGTATGAACTTCATCAAGAATCATTAAACCCCATTCACGATCTTTGAGTAGTTTCATAACTTCTGTTGTTTCAGCATTACATCGCTCAGTACGTGCAATCATCGGATAAGTACTTATGCATACACATGAATCTAAGAGAAATAAATATCAATAGGTAATGATCGATATTGATCGTTTAAATTCTATAAAAAAAATTCGCCTAGTAACTCTAAGTTAGTTAATTCTGGTAATTGCAAATCAAGATATTTCTCTTCTTAGTACGAATCACTTGCAATAGCGAACGTTATTTGAGAGAAGAAAAATATTTATAACACATTCAGATTTCCACACTACACAAATTTCATTATTTCATAATAAATATTCTAGCGAGCGATTTGTATTTATGCATGAATTAAAACTGATATGGTTAATTACCGTTTGGTTTTTCTTTGTCATCCGATGTAAATAATCGCACTTTTGAATCATCCGCTGTTGACCACATCTTGAATTGTTGTTTCCATTGTTGAACAGAAACATTCGAATTACAAAGTACTAAACAACTTTTATTTATTGTACAAGCAGCTGTAACACCAACTAAAGATTTTCCGGCACCTGAAAAAAACAAGGTTTTTATACTTTTATTCAAATCCTATCGAATTAGTACCGCATGGAAGAACAATCAAACCGGATCGTGCGCGTCCTAAAAACAAAATAAAGTTCGCATTCATTCATCTATGGAAGATTTTTGTTGGTTTACCGTTGCCAAACATTTTTCTTAAGCTTTTTTCTTGATAAGGACGTAAAATAGCGTTAGGTCGAAGCTCAATATTCAAATTTTTTAAAACAGTATCATGACGAAAATCATATTCTTCAAGTAATGGATGTTCTAATTCTTGGCATCTGAATACAATCAAATAGAAAAATAGATTTAAACAACAAGCGCACGATCGTTACCGTTTTCTTAGAAGTTCAATTGTATTTTGAATAACTTCAAATGAAACAATTTTCAAATCTTCCATATCTTCTTCGTCACGGTCGATTTTTTCATATAAACGTCGAATATCATCAGGTACTTGTTCGCTTGTTGTCGCCGGTGTATCCGTAGTTGCAGCTGCTGCAGCTACTCCCGGAATCACAAGTCGAGCTTTCTAAACAAACAAAAAAATAGAACTTTTCCCATTAGTATTTCTTTCCAAACCTCTGCTATTGTATTTGAATCAAGACCAGTTCCCGTTGTGACCAGTCGACATTCTTGAATTTGTGAATCTTGGAGAAGAGTTTTTAAAATTTCCTAACAGATAAAATGTGTCAATTATTTTTAATATAGAAAAAAAAAAAATTAACATACAGGATAAGCACTTTCAACAAAATATCGATTATGTTTCAATACTAATTTTACTTTAGCGTAACTCAATGTACATAACTAAAATTTGAATCAATAGAAGATCATCTCTTTTTATTTACAAAAATAAAAAATATTTACTTCAATAAATTTAAGAATATCTTCTGGTACTGTTGTTTTACTAAGTCGTTGTAAATATTCAATAATATCCTTTGTTTGTAAACCAACTGATACAGCAGCATATAGCGAATACGCTGACAGTTTATATTCATGAATATATTCTGGTCGACATACAGGCTATAATAATGAAAATAAAAATTATAATAAATATCCCATTACGAAGCAAGATCTGATTTTTGTAAAAAAAAGAAGAAGGGTACACTGAAAAGTAAAGCGTGAATACGCGATTTTCCCTTGAGACATGAGTGCTGCTTTTGAGTAGACTTCGATTCTATCGACTTTTTACTCAATTCATAAAGACGAAGTTTTACTTATATGCAAAACTAACAAATGAATACCTCAGCAATAGCAATTAAAAAATCATGAGCATGTTTATAAACCGGTGAGAATGATTCGAGGAAGATATGACCATCTGAAACGAACAAAGTGTTTAGAAAAAAACTATTTTTCTTTGGGAATAAATATCTACCTGGTGTTACCCATAACGGACGATTTTCATGATCAACTTTCAGTTCCATTTCCGTACGAAAATCTTTCAGACCTTCATTCGTCATTCCAGTTGTCGACGCTCGATATAAATCATCATCTTCAACATCAACTGAGTCTTCTAATCGTCGAGATGCTGCTTTTGGAATAAATGCTTCTATTTAAATTAAAAAACAAAACAACGTTCAAATCAAATCCTTTTCGAAATCAATTTAATTACCATCATTAACTTTATCGTCATCGTCATCTACATTATTATCAATATTTTTTAATAATTTTGCTACTTTTCCAACCGGATCTTTTGATGCAGAACGTTTACTCATGGATTTTGTACGTCTGGAATTTTCGTATAAAGATAAATATTAATTAATGCGTAAGCTATCGCTACAAATACAATAATAACGATAAGAGCTAAGTCGTAAGTTCGAAAAGGAGACGTGGATTTTATTGCTTTTTTATCATTTATCATCACTTTAGAAAAATCTGAAATAGACCCGAAAGAAAGAAAACAAAATGGCAGATATTTACAATATATAATTTTTTTCTTCAGAACAAAAGAACTAGACAATAAGCAAATTATTTTTTCGTGGGCTCTACGGGTTCTTGTTTGATTTCTACGCCGTCATCTTCATAGTTACCAACCGGACCAACATTGTTTGCTGAATCTTCATGCAATAAAACATATTCACGCGTACTAAATCCAAATTTAATAACATCATTTTCTCTCAATTCATAATAACGTTGTGGTTCGATCTTTTGATTGTTAAGAAATGTACCATTAGCTGAACCTAAATCAATAACATAGGGTATAACTCGGCGGCCTGTTGAACCATCATCTCGCTTGTAATCGACTAAACGATATTGTAAAACAGCGTGTTGTTTCGAACATGACGGATGGTCAACTGGTAAATCACAAACAGCACGATCACGGCCAATTAAATAAGCCGATTGACGATGAATTTGATACATTGGTAATTCCTAAAAACAAAATCAGTTTTGTTAGGAAAGAGCAACTAAAATTCAAATTTTCATGTACTTGCTCTCCTTTGAAAACATAAAAACGCCAACGCCGTTTCGGTTTCCGTGCTTCGACAGGTTCACTATATTTAATAACAACGCCTTTGTACGTATTTGTATCTTTAAGTAATGCACCGGATAGACCAAAATTTGGTTTTTCTTTTTCTACAGGTTCTTCTTTTGGTTTGTCTTTTTCAGTTTGTTTCCCCCATTGTTGAGGTTTCTCTTCTCTATCACGTGGATTGCGACGATTTGTTCCAGGAGGTTCAAAAGATTTTTGTTGACGAGGAGGACGACGAGATTCATCATCCGTCACGGGCTCTTGTTTAATACGAACATCTAAAGATACAAAAGATGAAGAAGATTTCTATTTCTTATGAAAGATCATTTCAATTTACTTGAACGTGATCTATCATCTGCGCGAGATGGATCTTGATGTCGTCTTTGGTAGCGTTGATTAGCATGATCAGAATCGGGAGAAGATGAATCCTTTCTTTTCTTCTGCTTTTGATTCGAACTAGAATGACGATGTGAACTTGATTTAGGTGAACGACCCATAGCAAATCTTAAAATTATATCAAGACTTTTCTTTCAAAGATCACATCAAATGAGTGGATAGTATTGTGAAACTTCTACATCGTTTTTCTATTCGATTGATATTCAACTTATTGATAAAAACAATAGATGTCGCTATCATATGAAAAACATTCCTCATGAATAAGAATAAGGAAATAGTGTATAATCGCGTAACACAATTGAAAGTTTTTCTAAAGCTTGTATCAAGTACATAGCATATCTTAGGATTAAGAATATATACATATACATATATGTATACCATATAATCATTAGTAATCAGCCTTCCAAATTATCCTCATAGAGTGACATTGAATGTGTTTTCTTTATTGTCAAAAAAAAGAGAGATTAATGTATAGATTTTTTTTACATTTTTCTTGATGAGATCGAATATAGAACATACTTTTTCTGTTTTTAATAAATTAAATTGTTTAGCACGAAAAAGAAATCTGTTGTTTTTGTTCGACAGTATCTATCGTCCCTGTCTTTCTCTTGTTATCTCATATATATATATATTTTATACGCATATACAAGATTGTCGCGTTTTTGAGTTTACAATCATTGCCGTCAACACACTCACATATACACATATATACAGTACAGGTAAGTAATAGTACCATAACTATCATGAAGTATTGTCATTCTTTTTTCTCATCAAATTAAGGACACCGACGGCTGACGCTGTTGATGAAGGCTGAAACCTTGTTATTACCTTAGAAACTTCTCTCCTTAATGTAACGGTGATTAACTTCTCAAGAGCAGCAGACATTTTTTATACGATCATTATTGATTCACCACGAGTAAAAATAGAAACGAGTAAGTGATGTGATTGAATAGTTCGATATCGATTAGGTAAGAAGATGGCATCATCATAAGCATAAATAATACTTAAATAATCATCATTATATTTGTACTAGGAATGGTCACCGCACACGAGCAGCTCGATTGGTCTACTGATCTCACTGATTCAGTTTGGTTTCATATTGGTAATTATTTAAGTATCAATGATATTGATCGTTTAAGTCGAACATGCTTGCATTTACATACACTTTTCACTAGTAATGATTTTTGGTCGTATCTTATTCGAGTAAAATTTGGTACAGCTGTATGGCGTCGGTTTGTTAAAGACTTATCTATTTTATCTAACGAGACCAGTGAACTTGCTTCATCGGCTGATGCTATGACATGTCGTTCGAAATTGATCTATTCCCAATTAAATAAACGTCAACGTATATCATTTGCCGATTTCAATAAAGTTTATTTTGATAACAATCGAAATTACACAACTTTTACTGATGCCTCAGGTCTCAACGGTGAAGTGCTCTATGTACATGACTCAATTGAATTTTGTTATTCACTTCTTATTGAAACAACATTTAAAAATATTCTTCCCGGGCGATACGATGTTATTTGTCGTATGAAACTTGATTTACCCTATATGCTAGGTGATACAGAATTTGTTGCCATTGCCGAACAAACAGATCCCAGTGAAATAGCATTTACCCGATGGACACAAGAGGATTTTCTATCGATGTATCGATGTTTTAATTGCGATTTATCAAAAGCAAATTTATGGTTCTATCAAAGAATAGGTATTGTTGAAATTCATGGCAATGAACGACGCAATATTTATGTATCAATATCGAACCAAGATCCAACTCATGCAAAACATGGTCTTTATTTGGATTATGTTGAATTAAAACTTCGATCAGATTAGAAAAAATATATACATATATGTATAAAACGATATACCTTTTTTTCTAATCATTTTCTATTAGATATTTGCATTGATAACAATAACGAGAGACGATTTTTTTCCGATACGGTCCGTCATGTGAGAATACCTTTTTTTCTTCTTTCATATGACCTTGTTTTCATGTTTGTTTATAAGTATGCGCAGTAGCAATAACAAATCGGAGGAGAAAGTTCAGTTGAAGTATATAAACACTATTAAACATGTTGACAAAATATATATGTTTAATGAAAAAAGAAGTTCTTATGATAAAAAATAGCTTGATTATGTTTTATATTACAATTTTTCGAAAGTTCCTTTTTTTTATATTGCAAATGAAACATAGTGGCACGTTTTTTCTGCATGTCATTGAGAACTTACCTTGCAGTTCAATAAATGAAAATCAATCAACTTGTATGTTGAGTCCTACAGATATCTTCAATGTGCAGGCCAAGTGGTATTATATGTTTGTAAAAAATGCATGAGAAACAAAGTGAAGCTAGTAAAAATTTGTGTTCGTTTTTGTTGCTTTTATTCTCATGTTGGTCATAGATCGATACGATGGATTTTTCGATTATATTATAGAAGTATTTGAGTTTCTTCATTTTTCCATAATTAGGACTTAAATAAAAATAATTTCTTACGTATATTCTATTTATTTAGATATGTTTCATTTTAAAATTAGTACCAAGAGAATTTTAGGTCGGACTATTTTCTTGCACAGAAAAATCATGTTTTTTTTTACATAAGAGTATAAAATGGTGTTTTTGAATGGTAAATAATTATTATTTAATTATTAAATTGTTGCTATTAATAATTTTACATTGAGCTCATAATGGATATTTTGTTCGTATTTTCTTTTGCCGATGAATGACTACTATTTTAATTGAGCATCTATTTATTTTCTTCAATTAATAATTCTGACATTATCGTGAATTTGGTCGAAGGTAAACCTTTTGAGAAGTGAATCCGTAGCAAGTCATATATTTATGAATGTGAAAATCTCCACCGCACCCACACCTAGACTCTCATCTATGTTTGGGGCATTTTTGTTTTTCGACAAAATTCAAGATGACCATATTTCTCTACGGATGATTGAAGTCAAATTGAGACAAGCCAATCAATACACGGTCGAATTGGCTAAACAAGATGGAATATTCTCTCATTCTTCTTCTATTCTTGTGATTTTGTTGATGTTTCTTTCTTTATTTTTAATCCATCAGAAACTAATCGAACTCCTCGTCTAGAGTCTGTAAACTACGAAATGGATAATTATTTAAAATTACCGCTTATTCTTTACATTCAGTTTTACAAACGCAGAATACTTATGTAGCAAGTTGCCTACCGCAGTAAGCTTCAATTGATTGGGCTGGTTTTGGTTTGAGCTATACTACTATTCGTTGCATTAGAAGAATGTTTAATATTAGAGATTTTATTGGAAAATCATCATACAAGACAGTCAAAAACGTTATGAATGTTATACTACTTTCCGTATTAACATTCTGAATAGTTTCTTTGCCGATAACGTCGTTCACGTGCCCAATGGTTACTATATGCAATTAAAGCGACTCGTTACTGTGATTGATCGTAGATAAATGAATCAAACATGTAAGATTGTGAACCGGATTATTTTCCCATTGTGTCCTATCCAAATTTGTTGTTGTTTGATGTTGTTGTCTCTTGCAAGAATCTTCTGTATTAAATACACCTTTATCGGTCATTTCGCTGTTACTTGCTTTATTTTGATTCGTTTTCGTTGTTGAATTGGAATTTTGAGGTCGATTACGAGATGCAGCTGATGGTTTTCCGTTGGATTTGTTTACCTCAGACGGCGTATGTACTTTCACTTTTGCATTAGGAGACTTGGGTTCGTTGAGGACTGTTTCATCATCTGTTGGAAGAAGGACTTCTTGATTTGCTGCTTTTGCTTGATTCTTGATCTTTGATGACTTGCGTTTGTTCGGCGGGTTTCGCCGAGATTCGTGGTTGTTAGTAGATCCAACGGGTTTTTTCTCTTTTATTGATTGAGAGCTTTTTGAAGGACACAACATCTCTTTGTCTGATAACTCTATCTCATTGTCACGAACCAAGCTACAACCAGTACTGTTGAGCATTAAATTATTAACATTGTCTAGCTGTGAAATTACTGCTGCAGATGCTGAAACTTTTCTCTCCGTAGAATCCTGCGCTTCGACTACATAAGAATCATTGCCAGAAGCGTGACAATGATGAATATCAGCCATCGCTTTTCGATTTTCTTTTGTTAGAGAACTAACCTGAGCTGCACCCGGTATATTTCCTTTTGTCGCTTCTTGTGGATCGTTCGGTTTTGAATCTTCCTTTTTCATGTGGATAATATCTACTCTTTGACTAATTTTGCTGATACCGTAACTAATAATAGGATTTCCACAATAGGCACCGCCTTGAAGAGGCAGCTGAATACAGCCTAGATCCATTTTTGGCCCTGGTGTTGTAGGACCAAAGTCTATGAAGTCAAAATTTTTCTCTAGTGCATCTTTAATTGTCCATTGAAGCATAACAAAATATCCTTTAACTGGCCGAGATGTTTCATGATTGTGTCCATGAAGATCGGTTGTGAGGAGTTTATTGGGAAATCTGAAAATAACAGAGCTGCCGATAACTTCATTATTTAGACGCAGAAATACAACTGAGCGGTATGGTTCGATCATTGAAGCACCCAAAGATGTGATAAATTGTGAATTGGGCCGTGCCAAAGTTCGTGGTTCATTTCTTTCGTTTCGAAATCGTGCAATATAATCCCATTGGTGACAGACCATTGCACCCACTTCAGTTCTACTTAAATCATGAATCTCTTCTATGACACCACCTTGTTCGATAAATCTCTCAAGATAAGGTCGACGATTAGTTCTTTTTAATGTTTTCACATATTGTTTCCATGTTTTACCATGATGCGGTCGTAAATCAAGCATATGTGTAGATGGTAGAGATATCTCTAAAAAGCCGCCAGCTTTAATAGCTCTGGCTATTGGCTCAGTATTAAGTGAGGGCAAAAGGAGAACATCGCAATGGATACTGGAGTGTTGCATTTCATTCCATTCGATTATGCTTTGAAGTATTTCAGCTGAGCGAGATACAGAATCATCGAGAACCTTTGTGTGGAAGATACCTGTTCGAAACGGCCATTGATATCCAAGTAAACCTAGCTGAAGAACGAGCGGACGAAAAAATGGTATACAGTTCTGAGAACCCAGTGTACGTGCAAGTATACGACTCCAAAAACCTTGAGAAATAGCCGATAGAGACGTGTCATAATTATGTATAACCGTAATCAATGCAAGAGCTTCAGTATCATCTTTATCATCGACAAGAGCTTGAGATCGTCGAGCAGGCCTAGTCATACGCAAGACAATACAAGACACATTCTCCAATTGACCTTCCTCATAGGCTATCATCAGTTGCAAAGCAGCATGCCCAGTCATTCCGTCCGGTGATTGATTGCATGCATCGATGGTTGCCGCTAGATATTTAATATAGGCAGGAGATTGTTTGCTCAATTGAATTCTTTGAGCTTTTAATCCATTCTGATTGAATCGGTTAAGCTTTCTTAAATTGCGCAAAGACTTGATTATAAGTATTAACAGGAAACATCGTAGAATTGACAGTACTCTATCTGCATGCATTATACTATTCACATGATTTGACTTGCTCTTGTCATAGGGAACTTTATCGTACAATCGGTGAATGAGAGTGGAAGCGGTGACGATCATAATACCAATGATCCATGCAAAATAGAAAATATATCGAATAACACCTCGAAATGCGCTTAGCCGATTTCCTTTTCCATAAATGAATGCAAGACTAATACCAAGACTTCCCAACGCTACTGTATAACTGGCACTTAGTTGAGATATTTTATAACACCATAGTGGTACAAGACGATTGTGTTCCATGATGGTATGAAAGAAATGCATTCGCTTATTTAAAATGAATGCTACAATAGATATACAAATGAGAATTGTGGACGAGAAGAAGAGAACGACACCAGAAAATCTGTATTTTGGACTCCAAACCAGAAACGGACTCCACATAACACACAGCGTGTAACCTACGACAACTAGTAGAAGTAGCAAAATGCGGATGAGTTGAAAGCCGCTGCATAGCTGCGTAGTTTCCTGAACTGCACTAGAGCACGATATAAATTCAAAAATAAGAAAGATCAAAAAGACGATAAAGCCGATAATATTAATTATTAGATGTATATAATCCCAACGTTGGTATTGAATCATTTTGTCTTGTCGTTGCCGCTGTCGCAAATGTTCGTAAATGGCCAAAGTAAGATCAAATATTGCATTCAAAATACCAAAAATAAGTAAAATCATTCCAAATATAGAATGGCCCAATTTATCGCGTTCATATTTGTGATTTTGGCGAGCCTTTTTAAATTCGATATGAATGACAAGAGTAGCTACGCAGGCAAGTAATTTGGTTACATTGACGACGATAAGTTTTCTAATTTCATGCTGAACACCACGCTTGAGCAAAGGATCTATATCGCTGTGCGCAGAAAAAATCACTATTATCTAATGAAAATGTTTCTTTAGATGATAGTAAACTTACGGCGTGTAGAGTCTTTCGAGATGCTCTTGATGAAGAGTTATGGAAGAGAAGCCTTTATCGTCTTGCATAACAAGAATCTAGATCATTTGAAAGAAAAAGAAGTATTAATTAGTATAATTGAATCAATTAGTTCCTCATTCAATTTCTAAAACAATATATGAAATATTATCAAATATTAAAATCGTAGGAGTCTATCTGACGAATTTTAGTAAGCTCGCAAAACTGTTTGTTTCAGATGAGTGATCAAGAAAACAAGCAATTATTTTGACTTGTTTGAACCTCATCATGATTACTGCAACTGTAGAAGTAACTTACAAACTTGAAGAAGTTTGAAATTTCTAGAAAGATGATTGTATTGTTGATTTCATTCCTACTATCTCTAAACTGTTCTATGTAAACAAGTAGCCCTTGTCCGATTACTTAGAAAACGCGTATCCTAATGGATTTTAATTTTTGTGAAACACGATCTGAAAGGAGTGCTGAAGTATATAGGGTAGAAATTCGAGCGCGCCCCCCCCCCCCCCCCCCCCACACAGACCGTTACAGAGAAATTAATTAATTAGATACTTACTTACTTAATTAATTAATTAGATACTTACTTACTTACTTAATTAATTAGATACTTAATTAATTAATTAATTAATTAGATACTTAATTAATTAATTATTTTCTCTGTAACGGTCTGTGATGGTTTCTAGAGACTCCATATATCATCATACAGGCCGTAACAGAGAAGCTCCACAGACCATCGCTGACTGTGATTCACGGATTCCAGAAAAGGAGTTTCATCGTGTTTCACATTTTAATCCCACAGGGACTGCGCAAACAACTTTTGTTTTTTTTATAGAGCACACATTTTCTTTTCATTTAGATAAATCCAGTCGATTCACTGATGGAAGCAGAGTCGTAATAACAGGAAAACAGCGCACTGCAAGTAGAAAAGTACGTTATTTTCATCTTGGTGGTAGCTACCGAAATAAGTCTCTCAGAATGTCAAACTCTTACACAAGGTATCAGATGAAAAAATTCGAAAGAATCAGCTATGTTTATAAAATGATTTGTGAGTCTCTTACACTGCTGCTCAATAGAATTTCACAGTGAAGTTATTCTTCGAGTGAAAACTTGTAGGGTATTTTGAATCGACATTGCAGATCCAATAGGCGCATCTCTATTTCAAAAACTTTCATGTTGCCCGCTGTGATCAAAATGCTCATCTGCAGAACCTGATTGGGCTTGATCGAAAATAACTTTTTTATGAAAATTTTCTTTCAACGGCTTAGCAATCTGTGATTTGTATTACTACTATCGTTTTAAGTCATTAGGGTTTAATCCTCAATATAAATATGAAATTTTTGGTTAAAGTCATTCAGTATGAGACTGTTTACTGAAGGGACTAGAGTCGAATTTGTTGACCGCAAAAAAAAAGAGAGTCAAAAAATATTCAAATATGTAAGTTTCTACCAGATTCAGAATAGCATGCTAGTTTCTAATCAAATCACAGTTTCACTATTAAAATCTACAGAATACCAATCAACCAAACTTATCATAATATTTCAAGAATACATCAATCAAGATTTATTTTGATATGCTAGTGTTTGTTTTCGTCAATATTTTCGGATTCTTTTCAAGCATGCAAAAATTACTAATGAGTCATGTAAAAACAAACTAAAGTTACTGCTTATATGAAATAAGCAAATAAAAAGGCCTGATCATCACTAATAGCCGGGATTGACTGAATAAAAGATTATCATGGACTATTTATGGAAAGAGCTAATACGAGCACTACTGAATCTCATTTTTTGACTTTCTGAAAGTTAATAATCTATATATGAGTGACGACTAACAATACACAGGATCGTATTGGTTCGATTAAGAAACTGCTTTCTAACAGTAAAATTAATATTTTTTGTCGATTTTTATTCTAGAAATTATCACAATAGAAAATACGGAAGTTTATGATGTCCACGTAAAGAACGAAAAGTAGGCGGACATAGTTTAAAAGAACAACTTGAAGTATCTAAAAGACGGGAATGCCGGTGCACTTAACTTCGTTAAAAAAAGCAATAATAATCACTATTTTCACCTCATTATAAACTATGCCTTTCATGATCGTCGCAATCAAAAAAAAACGATGTGCATATAGTATCAGGACAATATTTTTTACTCGATATTCGAGTATTTAGACTGGTTTTAGTCCTATACGACTAATTTACATTACTAGTGTTACAGCCTACATAGCACATTAAAGAAAAAAAACTATTTTCTATCGTCTGTATAACTCACCTATACAACTGAATGGCGAATGAGACGTGTGAAATTATTCATATGACTTTTTTTAATGTCTTTTACTATCAAACAAATCATCGTCTGATAAGGCATGCAGATGTTTTAGTAGAGTGCCCCTTATATCATCGGATAGATCTCAACAACACTGATGTATTTCTGTTTAAAATATCTAAAAAAATGTAAGAAAGACTTCATCTTAATCGAATTACGCGACAAAAAAGATATTTTAGACAGATTCAATTTTAGTCAAATATTTCAATGAAATATTCGAATCGAATTGAAGTAAATATGATAGATAATTTCATCAATATTTATCAAATATGTCTTGTATTTTAAATGAAAACTACCTGAGAACGAAATGACACTATTGTTCGTTACAATAGCTGTTTTTTTCCTGTGACGTTAAGGATGATCATGATGTGCATTGCTACACACGAAAAAATACAATGCACTGAATATATATGGCGCCAATTAGTGTTATCGTAGATTCAACCAAGAACATATGTCACATTTAAATATGACGCACTTTGAATGATTCTCTATCTCTTTGATGACTTTCCATTTCCCTGTTTTCTTTTGCGTATACATGAATACATAAAATCGACTCAATAAATCATGCTTAACTTATACACTATTGTGTGTATTTATAGCGTTTCTCGATTAATTCTTTGTCGAAAATATGCCGAGAACTGAATTACTGATCTATGGAAGACTAATTTGAAGCTATTTGATCTCGATCAGATAAGCTCAAGGCAGTCAGCTCACAGGAACTGAATATGGGGGTTTTTTAGAATGGCAACACTGATACTTACTAAAGTGAAAAACAGAAGTACTCTCTAGGAGAGGAAAAACATTTGACGTATACACTAAGCTCTAGAGCCAAATCATCTTGCCAGAACCTTTCGTATGTGTGGTAGAATAATGTGTCGCAGACTACGAGACACGCGGTAAATTTTAAGTTAGTGTGAAACACCATGTTTCTCCGTTTTAGACTGCATCAGTAATAGGTATCTCATAGATTGTTATACGTAGTTTGTTAATTTTCAAATGATTTATGACCTTTTACCGATAATTACTATTTGAATTTGGAAGAAAGAAAAAGAAAAAGAAAGAAAAAAAGATATGTCAAGGTTTTTTTGAATGCGTTAGCTCATATTAGTACCAATACGATGACTAAAATTTCCTAAAACAGCCTGTAATCATTCTCAAGTCTCTCTACTAATAAGATTCCTTTTATTTTAATTTTCTTCGAAATTTTACATATTCAATAAAATGCTAGAAAAGAAGAAACTTACTTGATTTTGTTTTACTGCGTGAATAATCGTTTACCTTTACGTGCGAATATTTATTTTAATTGATAGATAGAAAAACGATCGAACGCCTACACGATAGGAGACAAGCCTACTGCCTTTTAAACAGAATACAAATAATTATGATAAGAAGATTTTTTTGTTGTTGTTGATTATTTTTTTTTCAAAGGCACTTTCACCATAGAGAGAAAAATAATCAAAACACTAATGCTATCCAAAAAAATGGTGTGAAAGTTTTGATTTATGATGATATATCAGGCTTATATATTCTAAGCGTCTGAATAGTTTTGGTTGAATGCTTTTTAGATAAAGAGAAAAAAAATACTGCAGTATGAAGAATATTAAAACAAAAACATACGTCGTAACGCGCCATGTATAGATAGTTTCTTTTTTCTTTGCCATGTGTGAATATTGTTTATATTTATTTTCCTCGTTTCTTGTATCTGTTATTACATTAAATATTCGGAAAACAGAAAAAATGACTTAAGCACGAAATCGATTTTAATCACATTTTGCCAACTGAAACAAAAGAGAAAAGCAACTATGTGGGCTGTCTATGATTCTTTTTTTGCATACGTATTTTGGGCTAGTTAATATAATGACCTCATACAATTAAAAATCACGAAGCAATCGAGTTTGTTCTTTTTAATTTATGTTATATATAGAGAGCTATGAAAGAAAATGGAGCTGCGTTTGAAAAATGACGACTGTAAACTTTGAACCTTTCTTTTTAATCATGAAAAAGTATCAGACTTTTAATCTGCATTGAAGATTGATATGAATATCAATCTAAGATTTCAAGAGAACTGTTTATCCAATAATCAAACTGAATTTTGCAATTATATTCTTTCCTCAGTTTAATAACATTTATACAGTCACACATAGTATGTTTTTTCATTGGGGTGGCGGCTATACTTTTATTGATATTCTTGTAATCATGTCTTGCGATGACAACTTTTTTCATTCTCTTGTTTTAGATATTAAACTTAATTCACAACGACTAATATATGCGAATTGGCTACAGAGAGCAACTTTAATACAAACACAAGTTATAATACATGTGCGCTTTCTTCAATTTTTTATGATTTGTTCTCATTTAATATTGTAGATCTACATGTGGCAGTAGCATTCATTTTTTGTGTACGCAAAAAGTGAGTACACTAGACTCGGTCAGTGTGTCCGGCCGGGCCGTTAACGCGATAACTTTTGAAAGCCTCATCCAATTGTCTTGAAATTTTGTACACAGAATGATCCCATCAATATCTCAGTCGAGTTCGAAGATGAGAAGGATCCATCAAGGAATGGCTGAGTTATCGAAAAAATTGTCATTATTGACAAGACCATCCTTGAGAGGGGGGGGGGTTACAGGGATTTTTTGAAAAAACAAAAATTTTCTCTCAAAATTATTCACAGCATATATAAGTCAACTCAGTTTTTGCAGTACACATAACAATAGGATGCAAATCTGATGCTTTTATGACTTAGATTATGTTTCATTCATATTAGATAAAGTAAGCAAGTATAGGTAATCTTTTTATTTAAAATGCTTGTTTTCATAAATTAAGAATAGTAGTTTCAATCTGTTACAATAGAAGTCAAAAATTACGTTATCCAAATTACTGGCATTAGCAGCACGATGAAGGAGAACTGTCAATAATAATATCAAGATTTATCGGTTCGATATATTGGAATGAATCATCAAATGTTTTTTTGATTTCAAGAATATGAAAAGCAAGAAAAGGTTTTCTTTCAAACAAGTCAAACGTCAAATCAAATAAGAATGATTAACTGTTTACTTTCTACAGAGAAAAAATATGCACGAACATAGATAATTTTATTTTATAATATAAATTATTATGAAAAATAAACCGATCTGCGAAACAGGCAGCTCATATATGTAGAACATACCAAAATATTGGATTGGTGTTAATTCGCTAGAGTATTTTCTAAATTTCATCCTTATACTCTTCATGTATATAGAAAGAGAACAAGTTTTATCTTAAGATTTCTTATATGAATATATGTTAATCATGATTTGTGCATAAGTCATATATGTATCATAAAATAAAAATTTCCGAAATACAGAACATGTAAGGCGCTTGAACGTAAAAATTTGTTTCAAAAAATGCTCATGTTAAATTGTTTTAATTCGCATAGTTTCTATACTTATTCTATGGTTTCCTATAAGTAATTATTACTAAGTGTACCTTTTGTAACTACGAAGTGTACTAAAATTATAATGAGAACATCATTGCTACACAATCAAAAGAGCATAAAAGAGACAGGTGATATGAAAATCATTAAAAATCGAAATATTTTTACATGTAAAAGAATAAAAATGTGAAATAGTGCAGTTTGCTTTACTACTTATTTCAATGTCTTCCTATACGATGAGTTTATTTCTGATAGAAGAGTACACGTTAGAGAGAATAAGTTGTTATACAATCGTTTTCTCAATGTTTTTAGATATTACTGGTATGTTTTGGATCAGATCAATTTTGAAAACTACAGCAGTGGACAAAATTATAAGAACAGATAAATATTTTATACAACCCTTCGTGCATAACGGACGATGCTCAGAAAATCCGAGTGACGGATCACATGGTCACATGTTTTCTTTTCGTTTAATTACTATTTTTGTTGCTTGTGTATACCATTGATAAGTGGGACACAATTTATATTTCATTGTTCGTTACTAAATCAATGGGGAGGGGAAAAGTCACAACTTATCAAAAATTGAAAGTCCTTATCCTTTTACAAGCTGGTTTTTGCATTTAAAAATATTCGAAACCAACTTGGTGTTTCAAATGGTTGTATTAGCAACGTCGCAAAAAAAGACAGATTGAAATTATCATTGAAAAATCGTCTCGGTCAATGTCAAAAAAAGTCGACAACGTTGCAAGAAGATCGTTATTTATTACTATTAGAGTATCCCTGTTCCCTTCTCGATGTTCCTTTTATTAAGAATCAAAAGAGATAATGTTAAGCAAGAGAAGAGAGGATATTATATAAGAGAGAATAAAGCATCAAGGAATGCGAGTTGAATAAACGCATTGTGAAGAAAGAAGTGAGTCAAAGAATGCGAGTTGAATAAACGCATTGGGAAGAAAGAAGTGAGTCAAAGAATGCGAGTTGAATAAACGCATTGTGAAGAAAGAAGTGAGTCAAGGAATGTAAACACATGACTGTAACAATTACATTTAATGAAGAGTGATCGTCGAAAAAGTAGTCGACAATTAGCATTCGAGTGGAATTCATCACACGAGAAATCAATTAGCCCGCGAACAGTGCTGTGCCGATATTGATGACACGCTTCGATGATTCTCCTTCCTTCTCTTTCTGTTCTCTGCCCATTGTTCTAATGTATCTCTCTCCTATATATACGTACGTTATGTATGACGTTGTTACACTCTGGAGACGTCAGATGACACAATACACCATCGTGCCGACGGGCATAGGCGACACTCTCTAGTTTTGTCGTTACACTATGGATAACTTGAAGTAGCCTAATAAACATCTTTGCCGAGAGTGGCACAAGCTACTCTAATCAACCCAGGTCGATCCAAACGGACCACCGTAAACCGGCGTAACATTATCGTAAACGGCCGTTTTTGCATCGTATTCTGTCGTAAAACGACCGTTTTAAGCCGAATTAAGCCGTTTTAGCAGGGGCAGTATTACGGCCATACACGGGCACCGTATATTAGCCGTAAAGCCTCGTAAAGCCGGCGTAATATTATCGTATTCTATAGAACATACGACCGTATTACTGCCCCTGTTATACGGGGAAAATACGGCACGTAAAACGGGCCGTATTTGCATCGTATACAGCCGTTTACTGATCATTTTCTTCGACCGGGGAAGTTGTTCGTTACAAGTGCGTCGATGCTTCTTGAATGCCGGTTACAAAAGTTATACGACGAAACGGAAGCCGTATCGAAATTCTAGCCATTGTTCCAATCGACTAGAATTTGCCAAACAGTGTTCTGACTGGCATTATAGTGACTGGAAAACTGCTATTTTATCTGATGAATCTCATTTCGAAGTTTTCAACCGCGTATTCAAGGTGGTGGTGGATCAGTTAGTGTGTGGGAAATTATGGCAGCCGAAGGAGTTGGTCCTTTGGTCTTTTACGATGGCCATATGAATGGCCAACATTATATTAGTGTTATTGAATCTTTATTATTACCATATAGTGAAAAAATTTCAACCAAGATGATACATGGTATTGTATGCAAAACAATGTACCATGCCATAAATCAGATTTTAGTATAAAGTGGTTCAAGAAAAACAAAATTAATGTGCTAGATTGACCGACTGTGCCATCGGATTCGTGTAAAAGGAAATACTTCAGCAAAATATTGAGTCGATTTTTTTGAAAGCGCTGTATAATATATTTATCTGTTCTTATAATTTTGACCAGGTCAAAAGAATATTTTTTTTCCACATAAAGAAATAGATTTGAAAAGATTATAAATTGATATTCAGATATAGCATACTTGAGTGTATATGCACTGATTATTAGATCGATTCAATCAGAGACAAGGGAGACGAAAACAAATAAAGATACTTAAAAAATTTTTGTTCTTATAATTTTGATTCGTTGTTTCTTATCGGCCTTTTAGACTGCGGCAGTGATATGAATTGTAAACTGTTCAACTCAAAAATAAGTTAAACGCATGAATGCAGTAGAATGCAAGTGCTACAATATCATCTTATTAAAAACTAGGTTCCAACAAAAATAATAATTGTAGCAGTCAGTTTTTATAGTATTTCTAACTTATAAGCTTCCAATTCCAATAGTACACAATCGAATTATTTAAGTTTCCTGAAGCATCCGAATAGAAGCCAATATAAGACATGAGAAGGTGATTTCCACACTACGACTAGTATAGCTTCTGAGATCATCTGAATTTTGGATCATTTAAAATTGAATGAAATATTTCGTGACCTGCAAACTAAATCGTTTTTCATTGCTTTATTGTCGAATAATTTCGCTAGATATTTTCAATTGTGTTCTATGAGCTAATATTTCTTAGAAATTCCTCTAACGTATCTCCCCTCAAATTTTTGATATACTCAAGCTGACAAATATTTGCGATGTTTCGACAATTGAAGCTATCTTCTTCGAACATAGTATAACAATATCTATATATACGTATTTCTTCTTATGATTCTCCGGTATATAATCTTCCAGTCAAACAATCATGAGAGTCAAAAGTAGTTTTTAATCAGGACAAGAGATTCATTACAGATAACGTTTAACTCTAGATTGAAGAATAAAGCTGAACAGAAACCAGGAAATTCGTCATATTCTAGGTTATTTTGTCTTCAGAAGCACCGGAGACAAAGTTCATCATGATCAATTAAAATATTATCGAAAAAAAACGATTTCATGGCGCAGATCCGATAAATTTTTATTTCAAAATTTATCAAGTGTAGACAATAAATATTCATGCTAGGTTAATCGAGGCTAATATACGTAACACTTATCTAGTGTATCTTTTCAGAGAGATAAGCTTGTGCACTACCGATTCCTGAAGTTTTTGAGATGGGAAACTTCAAGTTCATGGATGGTTTTTTAAAGATTTAAATGCTGAGTATATGACTATTGAATGCAATATACTTCTATGTGCAGAAGTATATAAATATATGACTTATATTTGTACTCTAATCTGTAGAAATAGTAGTCCGGTTTGATTTACTGAGAATACAATGCAAGCAAAACTTGAAATTGCTATTTGAAAATAGGATCAAGCCGAATAGATTCAAAATGGGTGTAGCTGATGAAAACAGCAGCCGATCTATAGCACATCTACATCATAAGCGATTAATTTGTGCTATAACATTGATTTTTAATGACTTTGATTGAGGCTGATGCGATGCTCACATCAGAGGTTGAATCTGAATCGAAGTTATAGCAATGCGATAATATAAAAAAACTAGCAAAGAGCAATATTGTAGTCAATATCAGAGCTCTTTGAAGTTTACACCCAATTGCATGTAGTGAATAAGGAACCAACGCCATAGCTGATATCCCAGGTCGATCAAAACGGACCAACGTAAACCGGCGTAACATTACCGTAAACGGTCGTTTTTGCATCGTATTCTGTCGTAAAACGACCGTTTTAAGCCGAATTAAGGCGTTTTAACAGGGGCAGTATTACGGCCATATACGGACACCGCATATCAGTCGTAAAACCTCGTACAGCCAGCGTAATATTATCGTATTCTATAGAGCATACGGCCATATTACTGCCCCTGTTATACGGGGAAAATATGGCACATAAAACGGGCCGTATTTGTATCGTATACGACCGTTTACTGATCGTTTTCTTCGACCGGGGATACTCTCACGAAACTGTGTACAACATATTTTAGATTGGTAATATAATTGTTTCACAGGAAAGTATACAATTAGAATATAACTCAATAAAAATTACATATTATTTAAAAAAATATATCCTAATGTATGTCACTAATCTTATATTTTTCAATGAAAACAAACTGACAACAATGAAAATTTCATTTATTTGAATAAACACGCTGCATATAATATATTCAGTGTTGTGCGTTGCATGAGATGGTATAATGTGTTCTTGTCGTTTCTATTTGATTTGCTTTGTGTTTAATTTCCATCATCATCATCATAATCATCTTGACTATAACTATCACTATCATCGTTGCTGTTTTTCTCGCCGCCTTTTCGTTTTCGTTTTCCTTCTATTTCCTTTTCCAATGCATTTTTCATCACTATTGCGAAAAGAGTAGATTTAATTGCATCGCTAGCCGTGAAATCATACGAGTCCGCTCTTGCACGAGAAAATTGAGTTTCCATAGATGCCTTATCTCGTTTATGAAATGATCTGTAAAATTCGAGAAAAAAACGATTTTGCTGATTAAGTGGTTGACTTTTGTAGTCAAAATTATTTTCTGCAGCATATTTTTCAAAGATTCGTTTGTAAAGAGCAAATATGGATTCAAGTTCCACTGCCAGCGGACGTTGTTTAGAATCGTGATGAGCACACCGTTCAATTATTTCTTCAAAAACAGGACTATTCTTAGTCAACTTAATTATATTTCCTTCTTCTTCATATGCATGAAATGTCTCCGTAAATATAAAGTATAATGTAAGACCAAAAGTGAATACGTCGAGAGATTGATCACATTTATGTTTATAAAATTCTGGTGGCATATAAGATATACATCCAGTATTTGTAGCCATTTGTTGAGCAGTAGTTTGAATTCTATACGCAATACCTAGATCACCAATTTTAGCAATATACTCGTCATTAACGAGAATATTATCAGGACGAATATCCCGATGAATCATCTTGCGTCCATGTATTTTACGCATTCCACTAGCAATATTCAAAGCCATATTGAGCTTTGTTATGATGGAGACCTTTTCTTTTTGTATCACTGATGTCAAACTGCCCTTATTCATGTTTTCCATAATAAGCATGCACTGTACTCCACCATTACTATCTGGTAGTGTATGATGAACATAACCATACAATTTGAGGATATAAGCGCCTGATAATTCATTGTATGCAGATAGTTCTTCTACAAAACTTTTTATTAGTTGCGGATTGAGTAGAACATCGAATACCTTACAAGCAACTTGTTGATTTCTTGAAATCCATTTAGCTTTGTAAACCGAACCTATACGATAAATGAGTATACCAAGCGCCAATGTAATATAGAGATATTTCAGTTGAGATATTAGTTTTAGTATATTTATATGTATAGATTTGCCTCAGAAGAAAATTGAAAAATTTCTTGTGTAGACAGGTGATACTTGTCGTATCCTATACTATGGGCCCATGATAGCTCAGAGTCTTTGCCGACATATGTATTTCTAACTCTTGATGATACTATGAACTGTGTCAAACAAATAATTTCAAAAACGCGATCTAATTTAAATAATTAGACGTGACTATCATAACATTTTTTAAAACATGGTACTAGAGTTATTCTTTTGATTTTTTTAGACAACTCTACATAGAGTATTCAATGCATCGAAACAAGAAGATACAATATAAACTTTGATCAAGATTTTCTGTTCATTACTGTTGTTGTTTCGCTAAATGAGTTAAGTTCGTGTTACAATAGCAACTGGTAACTGATTGATTCAGCAGAAAGTTAATATTTTTCGTAAGATAAATGATATGGAGTACGATTGCATTAGAAAACCCACAAAGTAAAAACTACTGAAGATCTTCTGAGTGTGATCAGAAAAGTTAAAACTCAAAATACAGATCTTACCGAAATTGCCTTGACCCAATTTGTGGCCTAATTCAATATCACTCATTTCAATTACATTCAAATTATTTTCATCAATAACGATCAGGGGATGTTTCGCTGTATGATGACGTGTTTCTTTTTTCTTCTTCATGCATTTCAGGCATAGATCATAACTAGGACATGTATCACATTTGAACCGGATTCCTGTAATTGATTTGGTTGAACAACCGTCACACGCCACTCCTTGATGCTTGGCATTTTGAAAATTTTCTACTAATCTTTCCATGGTAACTTCTTGATCAACATCGCCGATCATCCTACCGAATAATTCCATAGGCAATTTGAAATGAGCAAAAGCGTGTCCACTCTTGTGACTTTCTGTTTCTCGTCGTTTCTCAAAACATTCCCCACATACATCAAAATCTGTACATTCTAAACATCTATATCGATCACATAGTATTGGCCATTTGTCACAAATGTCACATTTCGTATGATGTGTATTGCCATCATGTACAGACGAATCTCCCTTTTTGCTAACATGGCTATCATGTATATGTTTGTTACGTTCGTTGACTCCGTGATCTGGTAATTTCTAAATGATTGACTATTAGGTAAGATGGAAATATCGGACAGAATTTTTGCTTGGTTTAGTAATTTACTCTAAAGATAGTTCCCAGATCGAAGGGAGACGGCCCTAAACAGTCGTGGGTGTGGGTATAAGTAGAGACTGTTTAAGCCTATACTTTCTTCGCAAAAGTTTTCAATAGGTTACTATCAGTTTTTCACGCTATCAAGTCTGAGTTACCATTCTGCAAGTTTGTTTCCCTGTAGATGAACATACCGTATGAAACGCAGAGCCGTTATGATGGTTATGATCTTTGAGATGGTCTAAAGCGATAAAATAATATACTATTTTCAAATAGATCTTGTTGTATTTGATACACCGTACTCTTGTTTGCTAATGGCGACCGAACTGGATGAACACTGTTTGGTGGATGCAGAACTTTTTGTTTTGAATCTTAAAGAGAGACAAAATTGTTCAAGAATATTCAAGCACAATGGAATTATACCGCTGATGAAAACCTAACATAATACTATGAATGCTTACACTACTTAAATATTTCAGAGGATGTTCTCTATACGAACTCAGCTGTATGGAAAGATTGCTAACAAAGAATCGCCAAAATAAACGCACACTATTTAGATGAATTCCGTTTAGAAAAGCTTTAATAGTTATATAGAATGACCAATATCGTTCCAACTTGGTATTATCCGTACTATATGAAAAGAATTTCGAAAATAAAATTAAGTTGAGATGTATTGAGGACTGTGTCTTTTTCATTGTCATAGAATTTTTCCGTTGCATATTTGATTCTAATCGATAACACCTTTGACTTGTGCTCTCAAATTTGGTAAACTACACTCTTTTCATATCTATGCTGTTACGAGCTAAAAGAACATTCTAGATTTCTCTACATAGGCAAATATATCACTTCAGTATTTCGATGCCTATTGCAGATCACAATGCTCAAATAAGGAAAAAACTCAAATACATTAAAATGACGTTTTTCGACTGTTTTTTCCTTCATCAAATGATGTGATGTGCTCATACAGTTGAAATAGCAATATGTACAAACGAAGGCCCGTGTATGCACCTGTTTTCCTCTGGTTTCTGTGAGTTCATAATGAAATGGATGAAACGTAAATGACGATTTGATTCTACTTTTGTGTTGAACAACTCGATAAGAAGCCAAAAAACAAATGAAAATGACTATCAACATGTTTGCACCATTTTTTGCTGTGTTGGAAAAAAATCTAGCCAATATTACCCCAAACTACAATTAATATTAACGTTCATTAAAAGGACTTTAAAAACTGATTCGTTCCACCGATTACAGTGAAAGTATTGAGAAAATACCGGTCAACTCATCGTATGCTGCCGCGTTTATCAAGATAGAAAGAGTCATTAGCAATCACTATATTCATACAAACCTTTTTGAATCGATGACTTGACAGCAGCATGATGTGAGTCCGCGCAGCCCATGTTTCAATTAATGTTTGTCTCAAAGAAAGAGCAACCTTCAAAAGCAACGAAGTAATTGATTGTCGATCACAAAATGTTTCTCTCGTAAAAGTAGCATGCGCTATTAACATGCAAGAAAAAAGAACGAGGACAATAGCAAATATATTTGGAAGTTTTAATGCAGTGCCGGTGAATCACATTGAACTCTAAGTTTGATTATAATTAGCGATGAATGCTATGACACAAACTAGCAACTCATTTCAAAGTTGCCCTTTCTAAATTTTCTCACAGGAGCAAAACAAAATTCGAGTAATGATGCTTTTGTTTTTAGTGGAGAATATTTGTTTGATTGTGTAACTAACATACAGCACTCATGTTCTTTCTTCATATGTGCCTGTCAACACAGAATTTGTACTTAAAATTGAAAAGACAGATCAAATCGCCTGTCACAGAAAGAAAAACTAGCAAGTTAGAAGAACAAGTTCCACGTATATGAGTGAGTTAGGATGGCCAATATTTCTGTTATTCACAATATTTGCATGATACGGCAACAAATTTAATAGATAGCCGCCCTTTCTCGTATTCATGGGCTTGTTACTACGAAAAATGGGTTTATAAGATCTACTGATAACAGTTCAAGAATATGAGAAAAGATCAATTTGAAATACTGCTGGGAACAAGCGCGATAGCCAGTGGCAAGTATTTTATTTTGCAGAATGAGAGAAGATAGAAAGTCTAAGTTTCAACAGACAAAAAAACACAATTTATACTGACTTCCGAAAAGAAAATAATGAAGTGCATATATTTTAAAGATATAAAACCATATTTACGTAAACACGAATACAACTAGTTTAGCATCATCAATCAGGCACATTTGTTGGCATTTGAACTTGAGAATCATCTCAAGAAAAAGCGTTGTTCTTTACTATGCAACCACAAGTTGCTTGATAGGAGCTACGTACCGACGAACAAAATGTATAAGAATCCTATGTTGAACCGTAATTGATCTAACTACAAATAGCTGACGAATCCTACTTTGAAATTATTATGTCAGTATATTAAACTCGAAAAAGTTTATTGTTTACTCAGTATTCGAAAGCATTAAACAAACAAATTGTTGCTTAAGCTTTACAAAGCAGAAAGTTAGTCGATTAAATAATTTGTGAATTTTATTATGTGAAATTCATTATGAAAAACATTGACTTTTCAATGGAACAGTATATTGAAAACGTCCGTTGGAATCCATCACATGTACTCGATCAACTTCAAATTCATTGGTTGCCTTTGTCCAATTTTGTGTAAACCGATTTCCGACTTCAGTCAAATCCTGTTTATCCAAGTCTCCTAATGTTAGAGTTCCATCGAAATCATGAGAATTGTTTAAATTCAACCGTTGAATCGACTCGATATCGTTCGGCTTAAGAAAGAGACGTGATGTTGAATAGTTGAAACAAATTGAACGTGCACCAAAATCAACGGTAAATTTTGATATTGAATTGATGCGCGAATGTAGATCAGACTCTTTTGGAGCCCTATCATATTCAGCAAGAACAATTTGAAAAGGTTTCATCGGACGAAATGATGTGTCTTCAAATAAATGTAAAAGACGAGTGGAAAATTCATCCGGTGGAATTATACATAAGCGACTTTTTGAAGTTGACATTGAACGGGTTTCTACAAGCGTCTCAGGTGCTCCGATCGACATAAGTTGTTGCTCATCATCATGTTGCTCGTTGGCACCAACTAAGAGAACTTCATTTTTAATGGAAAATAAATCATTGGGATCATTTTCTCGACTAATCATACAAACACGATCAATTATAAATTTAATTGGTTTCCAATTAGCTTTCATTTCAACCATAATATCTGATATTCTTGATGTTGTTGCTTGACCAAGTGTAAGATGAGCTTCAAATGAACGTTTACTTCGGAGATTATTTGGTAACAAGTTTTCAATGATTTGTTGAAGTTCAATGACATGTTTATTTACTTTTGGTCGTAGATGAAACGTACATTCGTTACCTTTCTGTTTAAAATAATCAATTGATTTATTATCGAATTCAATTTCGAATGATGGTCTTGCATTAAGAATTGTTTCTAATCGAACTTTTATATTATTAAATTCGGATTCAGGTGCAAATGGATAACATAAGTTAATATGTGGCATCCAACGTAGATAGGCTTTATCGTGAACCGAACGAATCGATTGAATTTGCTCCCAAAGATTTTCAGGTGGGATCAAGCAGAGCGCTGTTTTATGCGACGGTGCAGTAGACATGATGCCAACGTCAATGCCTTCGCTGCAAAATAAAAGAAATAAACGTGGTTTACTGACATTAAGCACGTTGTAATTGCGTCATTATTGCACAAGAACAAAATAATGTTGCAATCATGCAATTGTTTATCAATAAACATGATGAAATCGATGACTGTTTAATGAAAGATTGACCCAAAAACAAACACAAGAAAAACAATGGTCTTGAAAAAAGTTACATTTACAATAATCTGTAGATATTTTAAAAAAAAGGTTAATGCATGATGCTGATTCTTATTTTTCGTTGAAATGCAATGCACTTTTACGTTCTTTAACAGCGTTCATCCTTGTACATGAATACTATTCAAGTTTGTTTAAAACTCAATAGACAGTATTCAATTACTTGTTAATAGCTGAGATTTTGTCCTTAGTGTAAAGAAAAAAAAGCAAGAAAGAAAGAAAAAAAGAACCTTCGACTCTTTTCGCTGCTCTTCATTTCTGTAACAAAGGAAAAAAACCGTAAACGATAGTAATAGATTCTATCGGTGTGCATCGCTGCAGAACAGATGCAAAACATACAATTCTATTTCTTTTATTTCCATCAATAGTTGAGCAAAAGACGCATTAAGACAGCAGTTGTTTTGTTTTTTTCGACAGCTATGACGAATCTCAAGACAACAAATACGGAATTTCTTCCTCGTGAACCTCAGAATCCTCAAGAACTTGCTGATTTGGTAAAATATAATTTTCGATGCTATTTAAAATTATATTTTTATATTAGGTTCAAAATACAATGACTCAAATACAAGAAAAATTCGGACAAATGAGTGATTCAATTATGAAAAGAAGTACAAATAATAAATTTTTCTTGCGCACTGAAATTTAGTCGTTTGCTGTCTTTTTTCAGTTGATGATTTGGGTCAACAAATCGATGGTCTCGAACGTAACATAGCACAGGTCATCGCAAATACAAATGCTGAAGCTTCATAAAATTCCCGATCGCTCTCAATGCTAACAACATGAGTTTGAATGTCCCGAAACATTCGAATTTCCTTGATACTGAATGATCATTCTCCTATTTTTTTTGCTGATTGTACATGAAATACTTGTCAAGATCTACTTGTGTGGTTTTTTTTCTTCTTCAAAGATTATCTCACGCATCATACACAAGTAAAAGAAAGATACTGAAAGACGGATAAGTTTTATTTATTAAAATAGAAAAAAAAAAGATTCATGGCCAATAAAGACTGAGATAAGCTTCTTTACGTTGGAGTTTTTTCATAACTCGATCGTCGACAAGCTAAAATTAAAAATATTCAAGGAAAGAATAAAAAAGAAAATCGATTATCCAATACCTGAATTCTAGCACCAGTACCGGCATGTTGATGCATATGCGAACAATCACGAACCTTTTGGAATGCTTGAAGATATCTATAGAAAAAATGAAATTTTACTAGAGTTCGAATGAAATGAGTGTGAGAAAATTGAATTTGAATATAGAAATATAACGATCAGTAACTATTGACAAATAATCGGAATTTATTCTTTCCTAAAAATAAAAATTTCGACTAACTTTACTTACGTTCTTTTAAATTTTTCTTGCCATTGCCAATTAAAATTAAAACAATCGGCGCATAAAACTTCATTTCGATATTGATAATAATCACCGATAGGTTGTGTAAGACAAATTACACACTAAAATAATCAACAACTTAAAATCTAATAAAACTCTTTAAGTCCATCTCAAACCTTATCCTTATTCAATGGCATACATTTAGTTTTAACTGCTGGTATTAATTTAGTTCGACCACCAAAACTATGAAGCATATGTACTTGACGATTCTGTTTGACGTCAGATTCATAACTACCGGGTCTTAATTTTCACACATAAGATAGTATAGAGGAGAAAAATAAATAATTCGGCAAAGTAAATACCCTGGAATATTAGTGCTTTTGAAAACTGTTGGAAATCTGTCGCACGAAGAATTAAATGGTCTGAATGCTCTTTTTGTTTCTGGTATTTTATTTAAATCCATCTGATACGTCTCTGGGCTTGGAACGTCAGTCTATTCCAATGAACAAAATAAATCATAGACTTTATGTATTTGTCAGAAATTCACAACAAAGAATTCGTAATCAAGCAACTCTTTTCGTCTAAATCACCTTCGGTACAAAAACTTCTCGTTTTTCTGTACGTGCATTGACAGTATAACCACGACGACTCATCGGTTGATGTTCAAGCACATAGCGAAATGTTGTCTTTTCCTCATTATCGTATGAACTTGGTCCACTACATATTAATAAAGCAGAAAAGAAGAGCATATATAAAGAAAAGCAAGTAATTAGTCAGCCAAAAGCTACAAAAACAAATCAAAGATTTACAGATTTGATACGCCACCGTATGGCGTCCGAGCATTTCCAAAATAATCATGCGGTATATCACTAGGAAATATAGGCCGATTGAGAAAACTTGTACCAAAAACAACCTTTGATGAAGAAGGTTCTTCGCCTGTGTAAAGCGAGCAAAGCAAATCATGCAAAGAATAAATAAATCAGAAGAGCAAAATTAATCATAAACGATAAGTCTTACCAGAAAACATTTTTTTGTGTTGTTGTTGTTATTCTTCTTCTTCTTCTACTATTGTATGTAAAATGAGATAGGAATTAGCAATCGTTTATCAAAATAAGGTAAGAATTCGTCGTCCTGACAGCGTGTTGTAAATAAAATGATAGATGTCAGTAAAAATAATAAATCATATCAAAAGATATTGAAATCAAACGTATTCATTATGAAAAGTATTATTATGAAAAGATCAAATTTTATTTTTCTTAATTAATAATTTACGTTTGATAAAGTCTATCACATAGAAAGTGTCGTAAAAATGGCAATTTATATGTTTAGATTATATTTCATGTATTGATATCGTCAAGGGCTACAAAATGTATTTAGTACTGGTAACCTATTCATGTACTATATTTTGGTTGGAAAATAGGAGATAGTTTTCATTGACGAAGACATTTCTATTGCTTGTTGTTCGTTAATTAAGTGTATGAAGCCATATCAATCGTCCAAAAAAATAATAAGCTTGAACTACTAGCAAGCAAAAATTTAATTTCATAAAAAAATCTCCAACAGAAACGTTGAGTACTCTAGCACAGCGCGATGCCAAACGTGGTTTAAATAACCTTGATCAATAAATCATAAGAGAACAAGAATAAGTGGTTTGTTGATTGATGAAACACTACAAACAATTTGATAATTATTTACAACATACTACGACAGCGATAGAAAAAGACAGGCACAAGTTCAAAGCTTAGTCAATTCAAAAAAAAACAAAAAAATAGTTAGCTGGACGAATGCAGTTGATTGTTTTTCATGGAATAGAAATTTTTTATCTGATTAAATCAATTATATTAGAAACTGCATAGATTATAGATTGAAGTAAAATCGTTATATAGGGTAGAACATTGAATTACGACACGTTTCAAGTGCCTCTCGACAAAAGTTATCGTGCACGATGCATCTAAAATTTCTTCGAGATATCATAAAACACTGCAAGCGAATTTATTTAAACATATAGTAAATGAAGCATTTTACAAAAGTTTTTTTTTCTTCGCATAATTCATTTCGGATTTTATTTAACGATTGATAAAAGAATACGTTTGTAATCTCCTGATGTATCACCTCCAACATCTTGAGCTAATGAACGATTATACAGATGTTGATATCGTTGTTTAATTTGTGCAAGATCGATCTAATACGAAAAAGAAAATACTTTTTCATTAAAATATTTTTTCTATATATGAAATTTACTTCAGAACGTGTAACAATAACACGTATAAGTGTTGAGTCTCTTGTGCCTAAGCCAGAAACAGCTTTATGAATGCGTTCAGCAAAAAATGTGGGTCGGTCACGTATGCATGATATTAGAACCAGATAAGCATCTTGTGCATCGCCAGAAAATTCCGATCGTATAACTTGTGCAATATCTTTTCCATGTTTCTATAAAAGAAAATAGCTTGAAAATCGTCATCACTGTTTTTAGAAATAACTTACTCTTTGATATTCTTCAAATGTAGCACGAAGTTGATAATAACTACGTCGAGCAAATATTGCATTAAATGTTTTTTCATCTGTGCCAAATTTACCAGCGCCAGCTTTGTATAAATCTTCTGCATCTTGACGGGCACGATTACTAAAGTCATAAAAAAAAGTTATTCAAGAACAAGAAGTTATTCAGAATACCGATCAATCACACTTTCAATGCCCATTTGACGGGCCTGTTGAATTTGTTGTGGAGTTAGTTCTTCACGATTAGCCTTGACAAAAATAAATAATTTGATATAGAAAGTCAACGAAGATGCAAGCACTCTTACTTGTACAGCAGAAATCAGCATACGTTTAAAGTCGGCGCCTCGTACACGATGACTAATTTCATGTTCGAGATCTTTGTTATAAGCTATTAAATTAAAAAATTGGAATTAATTATAAATAAATAAATATTTTCTTTTACTTCGTTTGAATGTATCAACAATGGCACGAATTTCAGCATTCGTTCTAGTAAGCAAAATTTCTCGTAAAGTTCCTTCTTTTCCAGACTAGAAAAAAAAATCAGAAAATATATTAACTATCTATGCAACAAAATTAGTTTCTTACACTCATAGCTTTATGTAATGACCATGCTTCATAAGTGGCAGGTGCATCAAATAAAGCACTGATAACTTCTTTGAACTCACCACTTAATTCGCCACCGAGTTGTTTAACTAAATCCTAAATCGACATAATTTTAGAATATCTACTCGATCGATTAAACGAATAAACATACAGTGCCAAACATCGTTTTGTAGGTAAGTTTTATATGTTGACGTTGAAAGTTTGATCGATTCGCAACAACATCAATAAGAACGCGTTCATTAGTACCTTAAATACAAAAACAAAAGTTTAGCATAAAACTATGTAAAAAAAAAGCTTTGATTAACCTGCTCCTTGCATAGCATGGCGAAGTCCTTGACAGTCAGCTTCAGCATTAAATGTTGGAAATGGAAAAACTGTTCCTTGGTAATTTTCTAAACTAGCAAGAAAGACCGATTGTTGCTCTTGTGGGGGTGGTCCAGGTTGTTGATATGAAAAAGGTGGCATTCCTCCTTGCTGAAATGTTAAAACAATAATTTTAAAGAAATTCAAGGGTAAACTATCACTTACACCAAAGTCAGATGGTCCTGGTATGTTTGGATACATTCCACCTGGCGGAGGTGGTCCAGGTTGTTGAGGATAAGCCGGTTGAACTGGTGCATTGCCATATCCTACAATAGTATGTGCATTAAAAATTGACACGTTCTAGATTTTCTACCTCCAAACTGCTGCGGTGGTGGAGGTTGTTGAGGGTAAGGCTGTTGATACTGTGAATTACCATATCCTACAATAGAATATATACAGATTATTAATTTAAATTTTCATCGACATTTTTCTACCTCCAAATTGTTGTGGAGGTTGACCATACATTGATGGAGGTGGTTGTCCTCCAGGTGGTGGTGGATAATTATTTCCACCTCCCATACCATACGATGGATTCGACATTTGATTTCCACCATAGGAATCATAGGGTGCTGGTGGATAATTCATATTATTGGAAGGAGCAGCGGTGGTACCATAGAGAGAAGCACATGATTGACTATCGTTATAGCCAGGCATTGGTGGTTGTTGTTGAAAACTATTATCTTGTGGATAATTCGGATAGCCACTATTACCTCCACCATATTGAGGTGGATAACCACCACCTTGATTTCCGTACGGAGGATAGCCACTCATTTTTTTTTATTATAAGAGCCTACTTTTGAAATATAAAATATATGAAATAAAAAGCAGCCGCTATTTAACCCTGAATTGACAACGAAGCTGACTAATTTTTCTTTTCTCTTTCACTCATTTTTTTTTTTTTGTTGACGCATCTATGTGCGTAAGTGTCTGATAATGTCGTCACATTGCAACAGAAAAGAAAAAGAGTGGGAGAACAAGCATAACAGAAGAAGAAAAAAGAACAAGCAATTTTTACTCAGGGTCGCCTGTTTTATCGCAGCGGTTCTGTAATACATCGAAAGCTGCGCAGAAAAAAAGAAGACAGATTTCTTTTTTCTATTATTCATAATGAAAAGAATTGCATAGAAAAAATTTCAAAAGCTATATAAATCGCACAGAGAGCTATTTTGAGAGAATCAAACTCAAGTATCGAGAAAACTTAGCAATTTATTTATTGGTTATCTCAGGTATATAAACTGAATAAAAATCCCATAGTGAAATCCAAATCTTTAAAATGCTTTTTTTTCTTTTCTCACATTATTCGAAAATGTGATAGTAAACAAAACTATGTGTCCTCGATAATATTCTTATTTCTTGTTATACGAATATAGAGATGTTACCGATATATTCGTTTTCGATATTATAGTTATGAAATCAAGGATGAAGATACAGTGACTGATTCCTCAGCTTTGTCTTATCCTCTTCATAATTTCTGACTGATGGACCAAAACCACTTTTTATCATTCATAATATCATCTTGCATTATATGAGAGAATTCAATTTGTTAATAATCACAACAATATAGATCCACTTAACACTTAATGAGATCGATAAAATAATGCAGAAGATGATCTTGAATAAATTAAAAATTTATGAAGTTTCTATTCTTCAGTATCATTGATTTTTTAATCAACTATGTGACCTCCTCTAGATATGTATATACATCTGAAAAATAAATATTTGCAAAAGAATCTCAACAGTGTTCATATCATATTGTTGAAATTTAAAACCAAATATTATACTGCTTTAATCATCGTTTACGATCCACAGATAGTAAAACACTTCTTCTATTAGGGTTTTCATATCCGTAACAACGTCATGCAAAGCTAGTTACATGAATTGAAATGTCGTTGTTTCATCATTCCTCCTGATACAATTACACCAATAAAAAAAAATGAAGTACCTGATAGAACAAAGGAATCATTCTTATTATAATATGAGAAACAGAGGCAAATTTACCAATCAAAGCTCGCCTTGGTCATTGGCAAACAATGACTAATCTTTGACATTTTAATAAGACATAGAATCAAATCTATACTTTTTTTATTCAAATGTTTGCAAAGTCGAAATTTCTTACTATGAAAATCACTTTTGATTATTCAACTTGGAACCAAGAGAAAAATTACACAACCAGTTAGCAGCATTGATTTCAGTATTAGTTGTTTGAGACGTGTCATTATTCTAAAATTCTAGAATTTTAGAATAGATATATATCATTTCATTTCATATTAGTATAGATGGAATTTTAGAATTTTCAGAATTCTAAAATTGGGTGGGTGTGGGTGACAATCAAAACTATAGATGTACCCACACCCAACAACCTCAAGAAAATTCTAAAATTTCATCTATACTAATATGAAATGAAATGATATATATCTATTCTAGAATTCTAGAATTTTAGAATAATGATACTGGTGGAAAAAGTTAGCACTAGTGCAATAATTAACGGCACCAAGACAAATACTGTTTTGAACTCATCAGTACCTCGTGTCCTTCAAAATTTCGTTTTGGTCTGGCTCGATGCTGCTATTGACGAATCTAATAAAGACGTTAAACAACCAATACAACATCTACAAAATATTATAGCATCTATCAGAATTTTTCCAGATTCTGAACAATTTATTGATTTCCTTAGTGATATTAAAGAGGAGGAAGTGTTCTTGATTGTAACTGGGTCCCTTGGACACCACTTAGTATCTGGTATAGAAATTCATACTTGGGTACAATTAAATTTCATTTATGTTCTTGATGACAAGCTAGCAACTCAGGAGCAATGGGCTCAAACAACATGGAAGATCAAAGGTGTATACGCACAACTTGAATCAGTTTGTGAAACATTGAAAATCAAGCTTAGACATTGTGATCGTTCTATGATATCAATGAATTTTAGTGGCATTGATCCATTATGTATGTATACTCAACTACTCAAAGAATCACTTTTGGAAATCGAAGACAACGATGAAAAATCTATTAAAGAATTCGTTGACTACTGTCGACTTCAAAGTGATATTCTTGAGCAGGACATTAATAAGGTCGAGTTTGAGTATCGCTCCTATTTTCCGATTTGATGGTATACGAGGACATACTTTATGTACTACATGCTCAATCGTGCTCTCAGACTAATGGATGTCGACATTTACACTATGATATTGAAGCCTTATACCGTGAGCAACAAAAACCAAGACCACAAGGAGGTGACCGGACAGTTGAGCTCCCGACACTTGAGCTTCACAAAAACAAAATTTTATTTGAATAAATTTAACAGCAACATCAAAAATGAAATAAAGCTCTTGCGCGTTTAAAATACATATATCTTGTTATTATATAAAAACAAGAAACTAATTGTTGTAATCTTGAGGGTGTGGGTGTGGGTATAGTTCTTGCTTATGTACACCCACACCTTCAAGGTTTTCGAAGATTTTACAATTGGCATTGTTAATAATAATAGAACAATATAGCAAGAATGAGGAAACCTTTATGAATCAAAGAAATATAATTCGAAAATCTTGCTCATTTCTGTAAAGATGGTTGACTTAGCCACGAAAAATATAGTCAGTCATCAATATCATTAAAAGGTTTCGCATGTTTTCGTGCAATATTTTCCAGTGAATTAAGTGATCCAATATTAATTTCGTGTGTTCTATACTTAATCAATGAAATTTCAATCTTGTGAGGCTCAAGTGTCGGAAGCTCATTTGTTGAGAGGCTCAGCTGTTGGTGCACCCCTTCAGAGCCAGCGAGGAGTAAATCCTTTTCTCAACACAGCATATTTCGCATAAGTCAAATTACACATATTCATGACGACAATACTGATCGACTATGGGAGGTCTATCTTACTCTCGTGGATACTGATGATCATGGCCTTAAACATCTTACTTGATACATGCGTTAAGAACTAACAGGTGGCCTATGAAAAATGGCGGTCTCATTATTTACTCAATATCTTTTTTGCTCTTCATTGATTAGAACTGAGCATTTTCCTAAAAGATTCAGCATTCAATTCTCTACAAACTCATGTGTAAAAGATTTTTTAAAACTACAAAACGGCTAAGTACTGAAACGTAGAAAAAAGGTCAAAAAATCTTCAACTTTCAAGCTCAACATACATTAACATTTGGGGTATTTTTCGACAATTTCTACGCAGGCTTAAGTTACGGGAGAAACATTTTCTGGTATTTTCAAGTACGCTCTTTTTCGATATCTTTGAAAAAAATTTCTTTAAAAGTGGTCTTCGCCTATTAAATCGATATTTTCTGAAAACTCGTCCATAACGCCTTAATTTCGGTTTACAAGAAAGTCTACTGCATACGAAACTTTGCATCACTCGAACAAGTGTAC
>CAJNYU010000606.1:0-12575 GCA_905331475.1 Rotaria socialis | reverse complement strand
AATTATGTATTGCACGCAAGTATAAATTAACTAGTACAATTACACAATAACAGAAAAAATTAATTCAAATAAAGATCAACTAATTTAGAAACATTTCTGGTGCTTCCTCTCTTCGATTTTGAAGGAAATGCTTGAATTTCATTATTTTCAATATGACAGATGAAACTTGTCGGGTGTCAGCATTCTCTTCTCTCTTGAATGTATCATTTTTCTGACAGTCAATTATACAACGAACAATTGAATTTTCTCTTCTAAGCTTAATTAGCTTAAAATGGGAAATTGAAAACATAAAAGGTCAAGTATGTTGCACTATGAGAACATAACCTTCATTAAGATAAATTGATTAATCCTCACTTTAATCTTTTTTCTATTGAGCTTATTAATACTTTTAGAAGTTAAATTGAATGACTGGATAATTTTTATAATGAGATGGACAAATTTAATATAAGCTCATTTATATTACTAAGTAACTACTCTTATACGATTGAATAGTCTATCATACTCATTCTCAACGTCTATTACAGACTGTACTTTTCTATTATGCTCGCATGTAACTATTAATCCACGTTTATCAGAATTAATTAACTAGAAAATAGAGCAAGATAAAGATTTTTTTCTTTACGAGAGAATTTGATAATTGGGAAGGCTTCGAAAAGGCATTTGAAAATCAGTTCATTACTTATTATCAACCAGTGAATATTAAACGTACTTCAATGAAATATAATGAAAAACTAATGAAAGGTTTATTTGATCGTTTTCGATACCAACATATAATGTACGTATGTCATCAAAGTGGTCCTATCAGACGACACATATAAAATTGATCAAGACCACATCAAGACTCAGCTCGATTAGCTGGTCAATTTTATTTCAAAATAAAACATGACACTGAAATTATCTTTACGTGATCATTATGCTAAATGTATTGAAAATAATGAAATGCAAGCATTTCATTCAAAGTAGAAGAGAGGAAGCACCAGAAATGTTTCTAAATTAGTTGATCTTTATTTGAATTAATTTTTTCTGTTATTGTGTAATTGTACTGCTTAATTTATACTTGCGTGCAATAAATAATTAATAAAATAAAGCTATTAGAAAAATAAAATATTTAGTTTCTATTGATAAGTAAATATACATAAGATAATAATGATTTCATATATATTATGTTGATTATACCTATCTACGTATGTATAGTCATTTGGCTATATACACTTATGTGTACATAGTCACTTCCATTAACAAGACTAGTTAGTATTTCATTGATGTTATTCCATTGTGATATGTTGTTCGTTTATCGTGCCTGATTTAGAATAAAAAAATGTAACTTAGTTATTCTGAAAGGAATTTCTATAAAACAAGTAACGCGACCTTAGTTTCTTTAACCCTCTACTAAAAGGGCATGAGCATTTAAAAAGCAAAAACTCATACGTAAGAGACTTCAAATACTTCCTTGACCGAACAATACGGTCTGTATATGCGGACCTTATTTAATCAGCCGGGTTTTAGCTTGGTAATGATTGTAACGGAAAAAACTACTGATAGCTAAGCTAAAATAGAAAACCTACTTGCAAGTACCACCAAGCAACCTTTGCTTGACTGCTATTTATCAATACAAAATCACTAGAGTGAAATTAGGTGCGTCACAACTAATGAAGCAAGTACAACGTTCAGAAAAATTTCAATAAGCTCCATATAAAATGAATGAAGAAAAGCTATCATCGAAATACTTCACTTCAGTGAACCTGTAACACAAACTAGTCTACACATTATAGAAACTTAACAAGAATCCACACTCATTGATTAAAGACCTAATCGAATCCTGTCTTTTTCTTCGAGTTCCGTTCGATTTATCTACATTTTTGTTCAAATCCGTTCGAGCTCATTTCAGTTCGGTTCGTTCTCGCTCCGTGATCCAAATATATACACCCCAGTGTGTATGTTCAAAGATAAAAAGCTCTGACACTAACTTGATTTAATTCAAATCCCACTCTCAACTAAAAAAAAACTGAATTTATTCATGCTCTTTCGATGAGTATAAATTTCAGATATTTTAAGCGAGTTAGGCAAAGCGTTTCATAGTGGTGCTGCGGAAAAGCTAGGAGATTGACGGTATTTTCGACAATCGTTGCAACTTTTTTAATCTAGACAATGCAGTCTTAATTAGAATAGTTTTTCTAAGCGAGCGTATAGTCGTTCATTGACACTCCTGTGGGATGCCACTCACGAGTAGCCGCCTCAATTATTAATGTGTTTCGTTTTTGTGATTATGATGTTCCATTCAAATATTGCATAATTCAATCTTCACGTTCTTAAAAATTTGTAAGATTAAAACAAAATGAATTTTCAAACCCACGGGTATCAAAAATTACAGCATCCATTGATTTTGGATTTATTTGCACCTTTACTGGACTTCTTTTAATTTGAGCGAAATAGTAAAAGGTTCCCAAGTACTTATACAATTTATCAGGAGGTGACTATTTGGCTAGAGAGAATTCTAGCTGATAATCCTGACTAATGTCTTGATGTTTGCAAGAAACTGCTGACATATTTTTGGTCTAAATCAAAGATTTCCATGAAGCATATCCAATATCCTAAAGTTTAACCACCATCTACGTCATGGAGTATGTAGAAATGGTTCATGAAATGAAGGGCGTGTGGGTGTGGCATCGGCCTAATTTTTAGATCCAGATACAACACAGCCACACCATAGAAATTTGGATCCACTCCCCTTCTCTTCCCTTCACAGACCGGAACGGACATTTGTATTGATGAGTGAATTACTGTCCATATACAAATAGAAAATTATTTTCTTATAAATTAATTAACTAGTAAGAGCCAAAAAATAAATAGTTACATACTACTGATCGTGGTAGAGGGACACAGAGACTATCGTAGATCATGACGGAGAGACTTTAAGGGAAAATCAAATATCATGTAAAAAGGACTATACTGGAAAGTAAGAAATGATGAAAAAGTATGCAACAATACACAGATAAAAATATGAGCTTTATGAGGATTGGCAACAATCGATAGGTTTTATTTCAAATTTTTATTTTACAGAGAGTGCGTTATTTTTTCCTCTCGAATATTATTCATTATAAATTTATAAGAATATTCTTAGTCAGTTGATAATATAACTTTTGTTCCGATTGATTCTTCTCAGTGACTAAAGCATTCATTTTTGTAAGATAATCATATTCATTAATATTCTCTGTTTTTGCTTCTATTTCTTCCATCTCATCCACAAAAACTTGTGTGTGTTCTGTGATGAAACTTGCGTAACGTCTCGATAAATAATTAATCCAATAGTCCTTGTCCAAAACAAAATCAATCAAATAGTCTGGGCCACATTCTTCTTTTTTTCGACGAATTTCTTCAACCGCTTTTCTTACATCATGATGATCTGCTAGAGCCGAGTCTGGTTGATACATAAAACGTGGTGTTTCGCAATTCAATGGCATTTCCAAAGTATTTGCAGGAGAGATGTAATAAAACAACACAGTTTCTTGTGCATCGACTACTTCTTCCTCTGTAGTCGCATTGTTTTCATACGAACCTTTTTGTGCGCGTAATACAGCAAGTTCTTGTAAGCGATAAAAATTAAAGGTTCGCTCAACTTCCTGGCGAACCTCCTCATCAGATAATTGTAATTCCATTATTTGTTGTTCAACCAGTTGGACTTCCAATTCGAATAGGGAAAATAAAATACCGTCGTGAGATGTTTGAATAACATTAATTGCTTTGTCAAAACACAATTTACGAAAATCCGCATTGTTCACCATCGCATTCAGCAGCCTACTCATACGCTCTTTAAACATTTGGCGATATTTTTCAGCTGTTGGTAGTCTGAGCATTTCTTCATAACGTGCCATCCAAATTTCGAAAGCACCTGATCTCGCTTCATATTGAAAAATTTCTTTCCATCGTGCTTCAAATTCAGGAGAATAGTCGCCAAAACGTGCCAGCGGAATTTGATCTTCTAGTTCAAGATTTTTAATGCGATGGAGATTTTGAGGAAACTTCATAATACGATTATGAGCCAACATTAACGTTCGAAGTTTTGGCAAACGTCCCAATTCCTCAGAAACCTTTTTAAGTTGATTACATTCGGCATTGAAAAATTCTAATTGTTTGAATTCCTTGATAAAGTCGGGCACTTCAGATAATACATTGCTGGAAAGGTTTATTCGTTTTAAGGCAGTTAACTTAGTTAAAAACCGTGGCATTTCTGAAAAATAATTGTTGTCGATCGATAAATAATGTACATGGTGCATTCCGTCGAAAACATCAGGAAGAGTACTTAGATAAAGAAAGGATAAATCCAAACAATCTAAGCGTTGTTTAAAACAATCCACGATTCTTTCCTTTGCCTCTATAACGTCTGCAAAAGTTTCAGGCTCTTTCCATGCTTCTAAAACTTGTCTTAATTCTGACAAAGTCAATGACTTTTTCGATGATAGCTTTAATGATTGTTTTTGTGTGGAGAGTGTACCAATCATATCTTTCTCTTCTTTATATGCCAATGCTCTTGAAGAACTTCTAAGCGACATACTATTTGAGTGAGATTGCTGCGAAACGGGTTGAGTTATTGCGGACAAAGTTCCACGAATCATAAGAGAACCCATTACTCTGATAAAATACTTTAAAAAAAATGTTTTTTTCTAAATCATCGAACTGAATATATAGCCAGGTCGAAAAGTACGAGTCAATTTCGACTGGAAAGGAATGAAACTAGACAGGAATCTTCAACATGGATATGTATATCATTTGAAAATATTCTGACAAAGATGAGATCAATCTAACAACTCGTAATGAAAATCTTGTAAAATTTTGGGGTTCTGGAAAGAGAAAATTTTTCATCTTTTCCAGAAAATACAAAACACATATGTGACAAGGTTAATCAATCAAATGGCTATCCATTCATACGCACAGACTAACCGATTGAGTAAAGTAACACTGATCATCAGCTTTTATTCTTTACCAGCTCAAATATTAGGGTTCATGTTGAGACAATATATGCTATAAGTATCCAAACACTCGAGTTTCTGCTGCAAATTATCTTAATCATTTACTTACTGTAGTCTGATTATTCAACGAATAATATCGGTGAAAGCGTTGTAAATATGCAAAGAAAGACTCAAATTATGTTGTATAAATTACTTCGTTTGCCTTATATATATATATGTCTGCGCATTCTTTGACTCATTGATAAGTTTTCGAAGAATCTGATAATTCATTTTTACCAAACACTTCTCTTTATCCTGTTTCTTTTATTGCTTTTGTATTTGAATATGCTTTCAGCTAGTTAATCATTGCAAACTGTGAGTGGGTATATATCTATCATAATATCAGGTATGTTGATGCTTTTGAAAATATTTTCACGTGACATTTGAATTGATACACTGTATTTTCACAGTTTGTTGTTGTTTCGTTGAATTTTGTATTTATCCGGCAATGTCGTTGACAAAAAATTATTACCTCATCTACGTCTTGTGTGGAATCGTGTTGTTGTTTTTATTGCTCTGGTCGATTCTCACACCTGTTTATATATTTCATATAGAGGCTTTATTTCACCTTTGTTCAGCAAGTATCGATTAACACCTACGCGCAACTAAAATTTAGCTGTTTGATTGTCTCTATCTGCGTTGATATAGTAACATACATCATTGTTATCGTTTTTCTTCTGTTCTTCAACTTCTTTCTGATTAGTCATCATAGACATTCATGAGTCAAAGCCAGGTGAGCAAAGTCCATTTCCCCACGTGATACATGTATTATATACATCATCAAGTGATTGAAAGTAGGTTTCTGAGTTGTCAGTAAAAAATATCTGAGTGAAGGTGTTTGTTTGTATTATGGGTGAATGAAATCAGTACACACCTCACCCCCACACTCTTTTGTAAATCTAAGCATCTTTGCTAAGAAGTTTACCGCAGAATTTTGATTGTATTTAAACACATTAATTAACTAACCCTAAATCAATGCGTACAAATTAAAAAAAAATATCGATGTATTTCGTGAAGTAAAGAAGAGAAAAATAAGCATATTGCATGCTTTCTCGATTCTCAGGTAACATCATTGGCTACTTTTACAAACAACAATTGTTGAAATGTGTTCACAAGACACATTTTTGTTAGATGTCTAGTCAACGATTAGCAACTGTTGCAGCCGTACATAGCGGTTTCATGGTTAGAGTAGTTCGTGGTTCAACTGCTTGCGAGCGCTTCTTGGTCGAATCCGACATTGTAATCAAGGCCAGAAAAGGCGACAGAAGTGGCATCACGTAGATAGCAATATTGAAAATATACTGGTAGAGATTGTTTATCAGTTCATTGTCTGGAATATAGATAAGCATGATATCAAGAGTACTGTAAGGAAACCAGGCCGATAAATATATAACAACACACAATAACAGTTGAAGAATCAATTTCTTGTTTTTGTTCAGCATGTGAGTCTGTTTCATGAGATATTTTTGATAAGCGACTCGTCCAAAGAGAAGTACACTCATTAGAATAACAATCATAGCTGGCATGATCGTATTTGTGACCGTGTCGTAAGTACCAAGAAAATAGTTGCTCTGGTAGCAACCTGATGCACATCCCCACTGCTCGTAGTTGAATTCATTTTCACATTTGTAGATGAATAACACACCGGCATAGAAGATGCATGGGTAGACGATACATAACAGAAGGGGTAGATAGTGATCGATGAAAAGGTGGCGTGTGAAAAATACTTTGCGAAACACAAGCAAATATCGTTCCACAGAGATCCATGCCAGTAGAAAAAGAGAAGTAGTAAAAATAACACAACCGTAGAAAAACCAGACGAGACAAAATATATTATTAATAAATGCAGTAACACCTCGATATAGAAGTATCAATGTAAATGGAAGTTCTGTAGTGCAAATTAAAACGTCATTCACGACAAGACATAGTAAAACATGATTGACTAAGCGATGCACAAGTAGTCGATATCGGGGCACAAAACAGAGAATAAAGAGAGAACACAACACTGATGGGTGTGGGTGGGAGTGAGTGTGCGTCTGGGTTTGGGTTTGAACGCTTGTGAATCTGATTATAATATCATGCCCAGAGGACACCCACATCCACACCCTCAAGATACTAGAAAAAACGTATATAAAAATGGTCTTTCAATTTTTTTTATTTGCTTTTCGTCACAATTGTTTTATTATCTAAAGTCTATGATATCTTGATTGCTAATGATTAACTGGTTACATAAAAAGATAAAATATGACTTTTCTCTTAAATCTTAACATGAAATCGAAACAAATTGGCAAGGAATGTTTATTGTTCAATGCTCAAAATTATCTTCTTTTTATTAATAATATCCTAGCAATAACTTCTGTATTGAGAGATATTTTGAACATTTTGAAATTGTTTGAGGACATGGATAACGTATGCAGCATGGAGTATCTCATCAATAATATCCGTACTCACTTTATTACAAACATTGATATTTTGCTGTGTTTTTCATATAATGTTATGGAGAGTACAAGATTATTCTAATTCAAACTCTTACCTATTGTTTGCTATTTCAGCGCTTTCTCCTAACGATCTAGTGCATGACTGCGAGATCAGAACCTAGTTGCATTAATATAATGATTGCAAAAAACATTGTTAGCGCAATATTTTCTAGCAGGAAGAGATCTCCTTCAATACGAATATTTATTTTCAATTTAGTAGAGAGATATGACTGATACTTTGAACTAGGAAATAATTGTTATCGCACAAAGAACAGTTTGGTATGACTGACTCGATGAATAAGGGTGTGAACTTGCATCTTTTCTATGCCTTCATCTACGTATGTTGACTAATTGAAGTATGCCAAGATCAACACGCAGAATATGCCACCGAAAAAGGAGTGACTGTATATTGTCTCAATTCACAATACAGCAACATCAATACCTAAGTATGGATTAATCTACTTTTGCGAAGCTGTCTGAATGTTCTGACCATTCGAGTATAGGGGTACGGCTATTGTTGCAAGTTCACTAACGAGAAATTACGAAACGCGCATATTCCTTTTGCAAACCAACTTGTAAGACTAGAGCATATGGATGATCAAGGTAACTATTGACATCATTTTCCCATTAACAGAGCGTCACACCCGTAGAGAACGTTAAAAATAGCTTCTTTTGCTCTTCAGATCTTCCTAATAATTTACTCAACAGATTCAAATAACTCAAATTAAAATGTCGTTTGGAATTTCGGTATTGTTTGGCTTTTGATTAATGTTTATTTTTTCTGCTACTCTTTTTATTTTTTACAGTATGGCAATGTTTTTTTTTGTTCCGTTTCCGATTTCTTTTGCCTGTTTTTTCAAAAATTCGTTTGAAATTTTCACTTTTTATAGAAGGACGACGCATAGTGACAGTCAACATTCATTAAAAAAGTAATGGTAAACAAGCAAAAAATGTCCAAATTTACGGTATTAAATTCATTGTGTATCATACTAAAATAGAAAAAATATCAATATATGTGAAATTCGATTGAATGCGTTTTGGCGAAAACATACGAATAGAAAACCGAGATATATTCTTAAATTATCTTCTAACTATTTCTAATATTTAAAAAATGCTGATACAGGTGAAATTACACTTGAAACAAGTCTCAAAGAAGTTTAAGAAAAAACTAAATCAGTGAGAGAGCAATATTCAAATTTATCATATCTATCTCAATCGGAACGTAAATTATAAAATAAAAATACAAAAGAATGAATTTCGTTTGCCTCTATGTTCTATTTTTAATAATAAATATGAATAGTATATTTGATCTTTTTTTCAATAGAATAGTTCTAGCAGAATGCAATTAAGAACTATAAGTGAAAATCTGATTAAAGGAGATATTTGAAACTGTCGTAATATTTTTATGATATAAACTAAAATTAATTTTTCTATTATTAAATTAAAGCAATCTTGTAATTCGTTTCGCGTTCAATGATATCATTGTTCTACTATGTTGAATATAAAATATTTATTAAAACAAACTGTACCGAGTAAATTTTACTCTTCGTCTTTTCCAACTTCAGCATCGAATGATTTTCAATTACATTTTTCATTGCAAAGAATTGTACATAGTAACAGAAATACATTCAAGGGAAATATCACAGGAAAATGGATTGTAAACAAGAGAAAAATGTATGGTTATATAAAAAACTGCATTTTATAGGAAGTATGACGTGCAATAGTTCTTATCATTCAACAGACTAGTACAAATAAACTCGCCAGATATGATGTTTCTATAATCGGTTTTGTGTTTTCTTTTAAAATAGATGAAACTTACATGATTATGAACAAGAGAGAATTTTTCTGTAAGTTGAAAAAACTGACTAATCTTGACTATAATTCATATTTCTCGAATGTATATTTTAGCAGATCGAACATATTATTTCTTCAATTGAAATAAACACTTCTCCCTGTCATGTCCATTTCGATTTCGATTTCAAAAAATGATTTATTTTACAAGCAAAAAAAGAAACAATCAGTCTCTAAAGATAGTCTAACATAAATTTAAAAACTCGAAATCGAGATTATACTATGCTGAAACTAATTGCATACTTTTTTTCAGTAACTAAAAACGTAGAAACATCGATAAGTAGCTATTATCACAATCATTCCATTAAACAAGCTAATGTTGTTTTTTATATGATAAAAAGTGATCAATGCTCATCGTTCGTACGCATTAAAACATATTTAGACAATATTGCTTCGATACATGCTTGTAAATTTCATCAACCGATATCACTCATTATTCATCACAGAATTTTATTATACTTTACTAGAAATAGAACGAAGTTAACTCGAAATTATCTGCCTTTTTTGTCTAATCAAATTAAAATACTAATCGATTCTATTGAAGTAGCTAATTAAACAAGAAAAAAATATCAATACGGGTATCGTACCAACTTTAACAACAATAACGATTCGTTTTGCAAAAAATATCTTCAATCGCTCAGAAATTTCATATGATGGGGAATTTGAATTTGCGGCAAAATCATTTTCACAATAAGAAAAATAATTTGCCAACAAATGGATTGATAACAAGATCATAAACCCTTTAAGCGTATATTAATATACGGATTTTATTCCCAGTTTGCATCAGCCGCATTACATGCAGGTTGTTTCAATGGCAATTAGAAATTGTTCAATATTTAGTTGCGCATGGAGCTGATTATTTTATAAAAAGCCAAGTCTTAGAAACCCCTCTTGTTAATCTAGAAAATCATAATCATATTAGACAATACTTTCAAAATTATCTTATATTGGGTTATTCAAACCCGATGAGTGATCTACCCGATAAACCTATCCTAGAAGAAACTACACTAATAGTCGACTGCGTTTGGGAATATATGATACTCAATCAGCGACGTTCGCAGCTAATTTCATCTGATGAATCAGAGATATTAAAAAAATCTTTAATTATTGAACCTGATCAACAATTTAAATGTGATATTCGTTTGACAGCGCCCGATTCTTTTTATAGAATTTCAATGGCTCAATTTCTACGTTCAAGTACAAATAAAGATGAAGATAATTCGGCGTGGGTTCAATGTCGGGATTCATCGAGTTTAAATTTTGATTGTTTTTCATTATGGCAAAAATCATGTTTTTAACACGTCCGAAATCTAAACCGAATCATATGTCATTATTAAATGTATGTAATATACCGGCAGTAGATGATTCATCGTTTGAGCTAGAACTCTACTTTTGGTACAATTGTGATGAAAATACGAATTCACAATTATCTGAAGCAATGAGTTATCGTAAAAAAAATAGTTGACTTAAGTTTAGATTTTATCACTGATCAAAATTTAACTTACAATCTTCAAACATTTTCATTTAAAAAATCATAGACAAATTTTCACCGATGGCAAATTTTAATTCAATACCTCTAACAAGAAAATATTTTGAACAGGTAACAAACTCAATTGATGGTAGTCTATCTAAAAACGATGAACTAGTTGACGATAGAACTGCTGATGATGCAGCCACGTTGAGTTTTTCAAATGATATTGATGATAGTGATGACAATAAAAAGGATGATCATGTCTCATTCAAGTCAAATAAGGTAAACAGTTGGATATTTCATTTCAACTGAGAAGCTATATATACGTATATATAGAGAGAGAATATTTATGTTCGACTTAAGGGGGCCTCTCTCTCAGAATTGACCTGCCACTTAGAACGACCCGCTTTGGCTCAAACTTTCAGGAATTAGTGCACCTAGTGAGAAACGGCTCTGATAAAAATTTCAGCCTTATATACCTTACTAAGCTCGACTTGTAGCTTGTTTTGTAGCTTCCACGACAATTGAAATAGCTTTACGACTATAGTATTTATCAAGATCGGGTTGATTTTAAATTTCTTTTCTATTCATTCTGTATAAGCATTTTATTCGGTATGACTGTCAAGTAAGATATAAAAACCGCAGTAAATTCGGCTGTTCTTAGTCCAGAAATCAAATATCAGAGTTCTATCCAATCAAACGTTAGCTCTCGTCGAGACCTTTAAAATAGAAAGAAAAACGCAATACACCGAGCTAAGCGAGAGTTCTTTACATTTCTCTGTCTGAAAACCATGTTTTGAGAAAAACCCGAAATAAAATATAGACATCCGCCTAAAACTGTGGTAGTAGGTTCGAAGAAATGATTTCGTAAGTGTTGTTAAACCTGCAGGTTTTTTAAAAATCAAATGTATACTTGGATGGAGGAGAGTCGAATGCATCTTTCCATAGTTAAAAATCTATTTTTGTTTTTCTTTAACAAGTCAACTTTTGTGAGGTAGGGGGCCCGTCAAGCAACAAGTAGCACTCATCAACATGTGATTCGCTTGTCCCTAAACTGATACTTTGGTGTAGAACCGGAAAGGGTGTGTGTGTGGTGAACACCTAAACCTTCGTACACCCACACCCACACCCATACACCCCACACCCTCAAGATGTTTTCTCTTCTTTCTCCAATTCATTCTACAACGTCTATAAGCATTCCTTCTCTTCTCTTATATTTGTTGATTTAATAAGCTAATATTATTTACAAAGCGAACTTTTTGAATTGACAAAGTTCAAAATAAATAATAGCAATAAGTCTAGTGACATCCCATTTTAACTTTCACCGACATAATAAAATCATACAATGCTTTTCGAAACACAGTTCCACCACACAATGTGTAAACATAGAATGTTATACCATTTGATATATCGTATACCAGAATGGCAAAATCATATACGAAGGCATTCGTGGCTAATACCAGCGGAGATCCATAATCGCCAGAGAATGATGAATAAAATTTGTCAAGACACAACGGAACAGTGAAAATGGCAATGAGAATAACTTGAGACAGAAGCATTAGAAGAAGGCTACGATCTGTTTTCTGCCCAAATTTTATCACTGAATTTTCACTATTTGATGCCACCGGCCTATTCCTAGTAGCTGCAACACTCCCTAATTGTAATGTGTGAATACGACGTTGAGATTGACGTACATTTGAAATAATTAATGAACCAAACAAAATCATGAGAAATATAGGAATTAATACTGTAACTAGTGCAAGTGATAGA
>CAJNYU010000605.1:0-24163 GCA_905331475.1 Rotaria socialis | reverse complement strand
ATGTCGACGGGCATAGGCGACACTCTCTAGTTGTGTCGTTACACTCTGGATATGTGAATAAACGAATAAACATCATTACCTAGAGTAGCGGTAAGCTACTCCACCTCTATCCAGTTTGTCATTACGATATAGACTCAACTGAGTCTTATTAATCGTTACAATTGTAAAATCAAAATAATAATGATTGTGCACTTCTGACATAGTGGTAGTTAATTTGTTTAAATATGGAATCTTAATCTATAAAAATAATTCACAGAATAGTTTTATAATCACAAGTAATGATTTTGTTCGAATAGGTTGATCAATTTCGTCAAAAATGGAAAACGAACACAGTTATTCTTTAAATATATTAGTGATTAAGCAAAGCGAACGTTCTCAACTATATCAATAACCAATCAAGAACAAAGGTATTGTTTTACAGATACACAAGATGTTCATGTCAATTGAAATTGAATAATTAAGTTGATATGATATGAGAAACTCACGCTATCTATCGAAAGTAATGCAGACGCTTTTGACGAACAAATAGAGGACGTTGGTGTGCGTCACTGTACTATTATATATATATTATGTTATGTTGTTAACGCTTGCTCCTTATTCGTGAAATGTTACCTACCAGTCATTAATCGCCATCAGCTACAAACAAACATTGCCAGCTGTAGAAACTTTTGTTTTTCGTTTGATGGCATGGGGATTCATTTGCTGTTCTCTTTATGCTTGTCGTATATTTGTTCTATAGTTAAATTCTGATCTAAGTTTACATCCATTTTTTTTTATTTTAGAAAAAAATGTCGAAATATTTGATTTTTATTGCATTGCTATTGATGATCATTGTCACTACATTCGCAGAAGATAAATTACAGATTGGTATAAAGAAAAAAGTTGAAAATTGTGATAAAAAATCGAAGAAAGGTGATAAGTTACATATGCATTATACGGTAATTTGTGAATTTTTTTGAGCGTACCAATAGAATTCCTTCTTTTTTCAGGGAACTTTAAAATCAAATGGTAAGAAATTCGATTCCAGTCGTGACCGTGGCGAACCATTTACTTTTACAATTGGTACTGGTCAAGTAATCAAAGGGGTAGACTGATTTCGTTTTTTTTCAGTATTAAAAATTTTGCTAAGTTTCTTTTTTGCTTATTTTTTTATTAGTGGGACCAAGGATTGCTCAAGTAAGTTAGACTTGAATGATCTTTTCTATTAATCATTTTATACTATTTAGTATGTGCGAAGGGGAACAACGTAAATTAGTAATTCCACCATCACTTGGCTATGGAGATCGTGGTGCTGGTAATGACATTCCAGGTGGTGCTACGCTTGTTTTTGAAGTGGAACTCGTTAAAATTGAACGAGGAAACAACGATCTTTAATCAAATTATTACTTGGATACTTCATTTTCTTTTAAGCCAATTGATATATGGCATTAGTTGATTTTCATTTTGTTGCTTTATTCTCTGAATTTCTCTTAATATAAACATCTTGGGAAAATCTTTTTGTGATTATATTGATGAAAAACATTTGTTCTCTATATGAGAAACAAAATTCTTATGTAATAGTTTGATTAGTTTCAATTGTTTAGCAACAGATTTATCTTCTGAATAAAAACGTCGCATATCTCTTTACATATTATTCAAATCATCTTGGTAGTCTTTACAACTGTTAATATCAATAAAGTGTTATCATATGTCTCATCGATTGAATTAGATGAAATATTTTTTGAGTTCCATTTCATATTCTTATTGATGCATCCTTCATCAAATCAAAAGAGTAAAGTGGGTATCAATGAATATCAATGAATATCAGTATAGAAGTATACTTTGAACTGTAGGAAGTTGGTGTGACTATAAAAAAAAGAATCTTTCTATTTTCCCTCTTCCATATATATTCTCTTATTTTTCGCCCTATTTAGGAATGACAGAAAGAACCGCAAGTAATAACTTACCAAGGATATCTTGCCTATTACTTTGATTACTTTTGAATAAGATAAGAAAGTCAAGGAATATTATGTCGCTTCGTCCATGTATAATATGTAGTTCAAAAATTGATCTATTAACCTTTCTCGTTATTCTCAATAGTATCTGTAACGGTTTTGAGTTACTTGTGATTTATTATTTCATATACTTATGGAAGGATTACAACGAAAAGGGGGGAAGAAAAAAGAAGACGAAGATTGAGTCAACAATGACTGGCGAACAACAATTGAACAAGGGTATTTATATGTGCGCACGAAAGAGAGAGATAGAGAACAACGAAAGGAAGAGAATAAGGATAAAGAGAGGCACTACCCCCAGTGATGACTGTATGACAGATGAGTCCATCACAGGATGGACCTTGATATTGGTGTTTCTAATGAATTTGATAAATAAACGGTAGTAGCATTCACAATTTTTTTATTAACAAACATAGCTTTAGCGTTTAGGAATGAACACTATCCAATAATTTTTCAAACTACCTTTAAAGCTCAACATATTTTTCTTCTAATTCTGTTTTCTGTATCGACAGGAAGCACATAAGAGAAAAGGCATCTCTTCTGGGGATAGATGCTGTCATCGTTTTTTATTCATCGTACAAAGTGAGTTCATTTATGATAGGTAAAATATGTCTGTCCGCTAGGTTTACTTAAAATAGTAGTATCGAAAAAGATAGGTTCATATATATTTATTTAAAAACTTTAGCTGATGTTGAGGAAAGGAAAAATAATAACCTTCCAGAAGGATGAATTTTGCGATTTTTGTTATCTTATTAAAGAGGTGCTAGATTTTACTGATAGTGAAGTTTGATCTTAAATAACGATAGAAATTATTAAAATCGATAGAATTAAATTTTTTGGGAGCATTACAGTCACTATTCTAGATTTGAACAGCTAGTTACATGATGACCTGGTCGTCGTTTTTCTGTCGTGTAAATTTTAAAGGAATTCGAAATGTGTTTTTCTACATCATTCAATAGAGAAATGTTACCTAAATCGAATGATTCAAAAAGGATTCGACTATATTGAAATCTAGCTGAATAATTAGTAATAATTTTAAAATAATTCGTCTTTCTTTAAATCTAAAAACACTATTTCTAATTATACAAACATTGCCTAAAAGGTATGCATAGAAAAGATCGAAACAAAAAAGTATCCAATGTATAAAAAAGCCAAAAAATTTTAGCATCAACTATTAAGAATAATAAAGAATGAAACGAGAGAGTTGTCTATGATCAAGTAGTGATCCGTCTTTTAATATTTTACATTTAATATTTACTACTAAAACAATATATATATATATATGTATATCGGTATCTTGTGCTTATACATCATCAAATGAGATTCATAAATAGATACATGTTTCATAGATAATTAGCTATTCGTTATTACCAAGTCAGTATATAGATGTACTCTTTCATATTGGACCGAATACTTTTTTTTTACCGGGAAACTCATCTTGTCACTTTTACTAATGTTAAGTTTGTTTTTATATTTTCTTATTCATTTTTTTATTTTTTGTAGTTTTTCAATATGGTTATTCAATGTCAATAATTTGACATGATTTTTCAACTCATACACTGATATCATAGGATCCAAACAATAAATCATATCAATCAAATAACAAAACTTATATCTTATCATTATACATCGGAAGTTATATGATAAAGATTATCATAAAAAGATTCAAATATAATCTATGTATAATTCAATAGTAGATCAAGAGAAAAAAGAAACAAGAAAGTTCTGTAAAATTTGCTCAAAAATCGGTTATCATATAGATAAAAGTACGGCATGATTAAAAATAAGTGATTTATTGTTTGTAATCTGCTAGTGAATCACTTGGTTTTAGTTGCTTGTGGTGTTTGTGACATATCGATGAAACTATTTAAAAATAGATATTGTAACATTTATAAAATAGACAAAAGTGTAATTATCACAATTACACTTCGGACCGACTACTAATAAGTCAAGTAATACTTCCTAACAATAACATCAGAAACGATCATAATAAAAAAATTTAAGCAGTTTATTTGACTATAGCAATAAATTATTATTGATGTCTAAATTGTGTTCATGCACATATTGTTATCAGATTGTGAAAGCATAATTTGCGTTCTGTTTTTCAATGAATCATTTCTATCTTTTGTCGTTTTGGAATCTTAGTATTACGTCTGTTGGGCAAGAAGAAAAAAATCATGATTCATGTGTCTGTTCGTCAACGATGACTCAATTTAACAAAAAGAGGTATTGCACCACTAAATCGTCTATTCATGACATATATATAAATGCTCACAAGGCGCAGTAGCTACTCACATTCCAATCATCAATTCTTCGAACAGGTCTTTTTCTTATAGTTTCTTCTTTGTTCTTTGAAGGTTATCAATAAGAAATCTAATCATCGAAAGTAAGATAAAAATGTTTCAGGATTTAAGTATAAGATATAGACAATAGAAAAACAACACTCAAATAGATAGAGTAATGAACACAGTCATTCAACACTAATAGATGTCAAGTATTTTGATAATCTTTCCTTGTATAGATATTGATATTATATCTTATTGAACACTGACATTATTTACTGTATTAGCTCTTAAGATTGTTGGCAAGAAAATAAAATTCTTGCACGTTAGAAATACGCACCGAAAAAACTAGTATTATCTACTAGTAGAGTAAGTAAGAATATGAGAATGTCACTTATCTATTCCTATAAGAGATTCAAACAAAGAATACTATATGCATCATTTCTATTCCATTTCTAGAAGTATTTCCTAATCAAATATTGAAAATGACGACAAAAAATGAATTGGCAACAGTTAATGTGCGATGTACTCCCGATAATAAGTATATTATTGCTGGTGTCTTGAATAATAAAAGAGCACGTTTTGATATCGAAACAAAAAGTAATGATTTGGAAGTTCAAAGAACACCTCTCAATATTGCTCTCATTCTCGATCGTAGTGGTTCGATGAAAAGTGATAACAAATTAACTTTTGCAAAGCGAGCGATCTGTTCTGTACTCAATCTACTCCACGATGACGATATTGTACATTTGGTTGCCTACGATACGAATATCTCTATTATATTTGAAAATGCTCGAGCATCTACTCGTCAATTTCTTCATTCGCTTGTTGATCATATTGTCACAGATGGTTCGACTAATCTTTCTGGTGGTATCGAAATAGGAGCCAGTTTACTTGATAAATATTCATACTCGGGATTTTCAAGGCGTATGTTCATTTTTTCCGATGGGCAAGCTAATATTGGATTGAAAACAAGAGCTGAACTGACAAATTTAGTTGCCGGATACAATAAAAAAGGAATCATCACCGATTCATTTGGAATTGGTGCAGATTTTGATGCCGAAATCATGAAAGGTATTGCTGACACTGGCGGTGCTAAATTTTTCTTTCTTGAATCTGCTCAAGTGATCGAACCATTGGTAACAAAGGCTCTAATGAGCGTGTTTAAAGTGTGTGGATCTCAGACTCGCCTTATTTTACGCGGTAAAAATGGTGCCATTGTGACGAAAATATGGGGCCATGATAATATTGTTGGGGGTGCCAATCTTGGCGATCTTCATAATGATAATCTCAGATCGGTTTTGTGTGATTTTTATGTTCCTGGAACAAAGAATGGAGATGAAAACGATGTAGAGACGCTTGCCTATGAATTACAATATAATCAACCAAATGATGTTGCTAGTGAGCCCATTGTGATCAAGGGGACACTTTCGTTGGAGCTTGCAGAAGATGAAACACTTATCAACACGATTGATCCTCGCGTGAAGACCATCTATGCAATACAGATGGCTGCCGATATGGATTCAAAAATTGCCGAACTAGTCAAGCAACGTAAATCACAAGATGCTATTGATCTGGTAATACAGCAAATTGCCTTACTAAAAGATGTTGAGGATCTCGATGACGAGAAAGGCATGATTCGAACATTGATTAGAATGGCTGAAAATATGCACAATAAATTGAAAGATGAAAGCATTGACCGAGAACTCATTTATCATGGTTGTCATCATCAAAGTTATCTGAAGAGACAGGCTTCCTGTGAATACATGAATCATTATGATGATTAGAACTAAAAATAAGTTGAACGCTATCATGATGTAGCGATGACGTTGAAACTAGAAGCTTTTGAATTATCAATAAGCTGAGAAAAATATTATCCAAAATAAAAGAAGATAGTTCGATACATTCTAATTGAAAAGTCTTTAACTATATTAATATATTTTTGATATCTTTTTCTTTTATTTAAAACAAGAATATACACCTAGTATGTAACTATTTGAAAGTAACCAATGAGATATTTGATCCTATTTATCGAATCGCTCGCTTTCGTATCTGACGACTAAAAGCATTTTTTCAGTTGAAAGTCTCTTCGTCACTTTACCTGATTGAACTGTATGAGGTTTGCATTTCTTAACAGATTTGATCGATATTTCTAAAATTAGTAACATTTGTAGCAAAAGTCGACTTCGTCCTCTCCATACTATTTTTCACAGAAATGAGTAGCTAAAGGATTCTCACTGTTTCAGATTCTTATCACGAGACTGTACCTTATTATTGAAAGCACATTTCATTAAGTCAGAAACTTCTGACGAAAATATCTGAATTGAGAATATGTTTGTAAAATCTAAAAAAAATTTATTTTATCATACATTAGAACATATAAATTATATTTGATTCATTTTGATATGGTTCCACTCGTCGTCCGTAGTATATTGCATTTATTGATTATATCTGGTATTCATTCGACAATACGTAAATCAACTAGAAGATATTTCATGATATGATGAAATAATAGTGAGAAAGAGTAGTATGTGACTGTTTGGAGATCTGAAATTCCACCAGCCAAACTTTTACTTATCATTAGCGGAACTATAAAATGGATTATTGGTAATTGTTATATTGAAATGTAAGTGAATTATATATTGTTAATAAGAAAAAGAAAACAGGAATAATATGAGTAGCAAAAGTAAACTGACCCAGGGCGAAACTGACCAATAGGATCCTATCGGATCCCATGAATTCCGTCAGAATCTTTGGCATCGGATTCCGACAGGAAGTTGTCGGATGACGGAAAGTGTCGGAGTAATCGTGATTCCTGTCGGAATTCTTGTATTCCGACACTCCGACATCCGACAACTTCCTATCGGCATCCGATACCAAGGATTCTGACAACTTCCAACGAATTCCTATCGTATCCGATATAGTCCGATAGTTTTTCCGATAGGATCCGACGGGATCCAACTGTCGGATCAATCGTCCTGGAGAGAATAGTTTAGTTTTACTATGAAAATTAATCTGACAATGATTGCGATAAGTCTAATTGACAGAAATTATTGTTGTTTCTTATTTTTTCTTTTTCTTCTTTGATAAGCATATTTACTAATAAAATGTACCATCGATTTGATACGATGAGTTACGTATCTTATTTTCAACTATACCAAATGTTCGAACATTTGATACAGTTTAGTTTGATTCACTGTTCTATATTTTAATTTAATTTAATGAATAGGAAATATTATTCCTCATTATACTAACGTAAGATAATAATTTAGGAGCATAGTTTACAATAGATATTTCTCTAAAAATGTACGTAAGTGAGAATGAACTATATTTTCTCATCATTATCAAATGTCTATCTAGCTAGAGAAGATCTTTTCTCGGTAAGTTTTTAATTATTCTATTCGTTCTTTTTCTTTTCATCTGTATTTATAAATGAATAATTATCTGGAAAAAATCAAGAAAACTAAATGTGATCAGTGCAGTTAAATTATTTATAAGCTAACTTAAGATATTGAAATCTCATTAGAGTACATACCCATTATTATTTCGAGTTAATAAAAGAATAATTTCCGTATTTTAGATATTTTCCAACTGCAGTGAAAATGTTCGGATTGTACGAATATTCATATAGGTCAGTAGCATTATTGTTATTGATTATCTTGCTAAAAGAAATCTTCTACAAAATGTCTTTCGCTACAAGTCCGTGTGAAATCCATTCTATATATTTATTATGGTAGTAGCGACATTGGATCTCTTGATTATTTGAATCATTTTTTCGCCGAAGAAATCATCATCAATATTTTATCCAAGAATATATATTTGAATTATGTGATATATTGATGCAAGTATTGAATTGTTCATTGTATGTCTAGTTCTGTACTTTTTCTATGCGACGAAATTGTGGTGTGAATCAAGTAAAAGTGACCGTGTACAGTTACGACCATAATTACAAAAGATTGCTCCATCACACCATTTCAGAATTTGTTAAGTTTTCACCGATTCTATTCTTCAATCTCTACTCATAGTTTTTACAGTTTTATGACTCGTATGCATTAAGTAATAGTGGCTTTGAGTATGTTGATATTTTGTGACTTAAAAAAAGCAAAATCTTGGCGATGACAATAGTTTACTTATTGAACAATCAATTTAAAAAGCAAGATAAATCACACCTCTCTCTAGACAATATGATTCAATTGAATTCTTTGAATAACTATATACGTATACACACATAATCAATCATCTATTACAGGTACATTGTTTCCGAGAATTTGTAGCGCATATTTTTACTTTTCAATAAAATATAGTTCTCATGAAGTTCGGAAAATCTCTTTCATTCGAACATTCATCTAGTTCGAATGAATATACGATAAACCAATATTTTTAAATCAAAACATAAATGCATCATATCAAAGTTTTTATTCTTAAAAAATTGTTTCAGGTAAATCATAACCATCAACAAAAGTAGCCCATTTATGTTTTGGAATATGTTCAAAAACTTGTTCTAGTCGATTACCAATACTTTTCTCTGGTGTACGTATAAATACTTTTAAAATTCTTTCAGGATAGTTTTGATAAATATTTGCATAAATCTCTGGATCTTTTTGAAAAGCATCACCAATTAATATAAAATTTCTTTTTCGGGTTTGTTGAAAAAACATGTTTAAAATTTTTGTTTTTTGTCGAATGAATGATTTTGATGCAAAAAATTTAAAGAAATTCGAATCAAACCATGTAAAATGTCGCATGTGATATGAACCTAATGGAAATCGATCACGTTCGAAAAACTCACGTAAAAATGGATAGAATTGATCAGGCGAAGCCGTTAAATAATGAAATGTTGCATTATAAATTAATTCATAATGACGATAGCGTTCCGACATGCCAGGTACTGCTTTGAATTCTCCAGAAAACGTATTGCGAAGTACAGTACTAATTTTTGATACTCCAGTAATTTTAATTGTATCATCCTATGATTAGTATATTTCAATATATCATATTCTTTCTCTATAAACACTCACGATATCACTAATTACTGATATTCCATTATCATCACACAGAAAGACTTCGCCTTTTGCATGAGTTTTGTTATCATATGTGGATACAGAATATTCTACTCTTCCTCCACTACCACCCGAAATGCGAAATTGTTCAATATCATCATTTGATACTTGAAACTGTTTTCCAATTAAGCCCTGTTTATCGGTTTTTGCACACATTTCATGTTTTAAACCACGAATGCATAATGGTATGTACCGTCTACCACTTGCTGTAAAAGAAGCTACACGTTGTTCATCTATATCGTCGACCGCTGTTAAAAGTGCCGCTTCGGCCAGTGCTGCACGAAAGCGATTTTCTGAGAAAAGCCAACCTGTAACAATCGTAAGTTCTTCGACGAATATGATAAAGAAAATAAAAAATATATGTAACCTTGAGCATAAAGTATCCAATCATCTGAAGGTTGAGCAGGCACTGTTGATGCCAATGTAGGTGAATGATAGCGAAAAGCGACAGATGGAACAAGCATTAATTCTTGTGGACTTGGCATTAGAAAATGAAATGTTAAAGGACATTTTTCGAGCAGAAGAATAAAAAGAAAAAGAATATTACAATGTTTCCACATGATCATATTCGTTCGCTTCTGTTAACAAATTGAAATAAAGTTATAAATGTATTTGCTTTTTTTTTCGTTTATTTTTATCAGATAAAATAGCACTCATGTAACAAAATAAAAGCTTGAGAATAGATAGATAGCTTAATACTCACTTTCAATTGTGATGATTAAAGATAAAAATGTTTGTTTAAAGTTTTGATCCGATTACACATAAGCTATATCTCTTCATATAGAAGTTCCTTATCAGTTAACACTGTAAATATTATTGAGTCAATATGGTTTCAAATCGATGAAATGGAAATCATGAATTTGTTTACAAAGAACTCAAATCGAACACTCTTTACTTGTAGATAAATTTTATGATAAATAACGAAGTTTAATAGTTCTATTTTATATCTAATATTGACACAAGTACCAATACTATTCGGCTATGATCGAATATATATATCTTTATTTCTTTCTCTTTTCTATTTCATTTCGTGGTATTGATCTTTTAGTTTCTTTTTATTATCCTTTTACTATAATATCGATTTGATGTCATGGTATATAAATTTAATCATTGATTCATCGAAAAACAAATTGCTACTGGTATTTTATTGAAAATAACATAGTTTATATCAAAAACTTGAAAACTTTTGTTTTCATTTTGAAAGAAAGCCACAAATTTCACTAGAGAAGCTTTTGTTTTTATAGGCATTACCAAGCTAAAATTGTTTTTAAAATGGCAAGACACTTATAGAATAAAATTAGAATTAATTTTCGATCAATGTTTAAACGAATTTCATATCAACATATCAAAATTATTCAGTGAAAAATATTTCCAACGATCACCAATACATTTTGATTCGATATGTATCTACACAATGCCTTCTTAGCTTCGTTGTCTAGGATTTTGCAAATGAAAATCGAATCTTTTATTTATTATTCTTTTTCATATAGATGGTCATTCTTTTTTATTTTTATTTTCGTGAGTTTCATGTCACAAGATAAATATACACAGTTGTCCAAAATAATTATATTGTTGCAGTAACAGTTGTTGGTCGTAATCGGCACTAATTAAACATGCAATCCGCTATTTCTCGATTGCCTTCTATATTTATCTATCGATTGTCAATGTAAATGTAGCGATATGGGTAATGGGGTAGTAGTGAATAATTTCTCTAGTATCAACGTAAGTCCGATAGTTCTTGATCAGAATATTTTTCATATAGATTGTTTCAGTAATTAAACGTGAACAGATATAACTATAAATGAATGTATTAAGCTGTATTCGCTAAGAATTCATTACATTAGTTATTTGTCAATAAGATTGTTTGGTCTATGAATTATTTAACAAATATTACTAAGAGCTCGAAAGTTTTTATTTTATTTATTGAAAAGATCTTTTCCAATCAACTAATGTAAAAGCATTATTATGATTAAATAAATTCTTGATGAATTCGATGAAATCAAAATTGAAGTTTCTTTTTGTTGTAAATTAATTTTCTTATATTCTTTTAATAATTAGAACATTATGTTTACTGTTGTATAAATGAAACGCATATCTGTTGATTTGAAACAAAGTCTAATTAGTCAAATTTTAAATTTCAAGATATTTGTTGGTTACAAAATTATTTGATTGAATAAATAGTTCTACATTCAAATAATATAAAAACAACTATGTTTACATTAAAATGACTCGATAGAAGCAATGAACTTTTCATTTTATTTTTTGAAGAACTCGTTCGAATTAACGAAATTAGCAATATTCTCACAACTACACTAGACTTACTGAGATAGAAAAACAGGAAGTCAACTAATAGGAAATTAAAAACAAATTTTCAAAGATTTGATAAATATCAAAATATTCGTTTATATCAATGCACAGGATCAGTTTTGAATTTTAGAAACGAGCAAAAGAAATCAAGGAGAAAATTGTAAATAAAAAAGCTATTCATTAAATGACTTACATCACAAGCGAATAATTTAGAGCCTAGCTATGTAGTATAAAAACAAACATAGTTTATTCAAGATCGATGGTAGAAGCGAGGAATAATTCTAATCGTTGACTTGGTAAACATTTTTTCCCATGGATTTCTTTCAATATCAAAAAGATTTCGCCGAATAGATTGTTCGTTCTCAAGTGGCTCATCTTCATTGTACAAAGGAGATAGATAAAATATCAATAGGATTACTAACGATTAAATTTCTTCAAACATATGCATTCGAATTTTTCTAAGAGCATCATTTTGTCAATTTCTAAGAAATAAAATAATTACGCGATTGTATTTATCGGATAAAAATTTGTTGGAAAATGCGCTCTTGAATCAGCAAATAATATTTTCTTAGATATAAAATCATTATTTCAACAAGTTTTGAAAAGTTCAAAATATAAAAATTTCGTTCGAAATGAATGTTTATCAAGAACATGAACGAGTCATTGTTTTTGTAATCATTTATAATGAAATGCTGCACAGAATTTTTTCTTTAAAGTAAAATGAAATATTTTATTATTGTTGCATGCAGATAATTCTGCTAAGATCAAATGAATCAAATTAGAAGAAGTTTCAAAAATCATTTCTCGACGAATTACAACGTAATCATTATTAAACACAGAAAATGAAGTATGGTTATTGTTCTAGGCTTAGTTTTACTGTAGCGCTAGAAAACATCTTAATACTACATTTTTTTTGTCAAATACTCAGATCTTCAATAGTTTCAAAGGATAGACATATTTTCTATGGCTTGATAGTACTCTTTCGTTAGATTTTCTCTTATCGAAGTTCGAATACAATGCTACAGAAATCAAACATGATAGGTCCCCTTTAAAAAAATAATTGTTTGCTTAAAGTTTCATTATAATCGATTTTCTGAAGATAGAAACTCGAACTATCAGTAGATAAATATTATATTTATTCTCTGTCCTGTTTTACATAATTAATTATCATTTATACGTCTGTATTGATTCTTAATGTTTTTTTAGTTTCTTATCATACTGATGATTCATCAGTGATGAATCAAGGTTTACCTTATATTTAATCGAAAACGAAAAGAATCACATATCTTTTACTCGTGTGTTTAATTTTATTAAAAAATTCTTTTTCAGCAGTTATTCTCAATAATTATTAATTTTTTGTTTCTGACGATCAGATCAAAAGAGTTTCTCACTATAGAACAAAATGAAAAGAAAAGCATTGATGAGATTTTCTTTCAACATAAAATTTAGAATAAAGTTGAATGTCAATTTTTGTTGAAACTGACATTTGTTCATTTGATATCTATAACAAAGAAAAAGCGTTTTTCTTCATATAAACGACACTTAATGCAATTTCTAAAACTTTTCGTTCATTCTCCTGAAGTCTTGAAGTTTTCTCTTTTTTCGTCTATAATTGATGTCGACCATATCGCCTAGATAGTTGCTGACTGTAATTACATTATTTATTCTGAATTTCTTCTTCTTTTTTTGTTTTTTTTCGTAGACAAACCATGAAAAAGAAAGTTCAATAGAGAATATAAAAATTGTGCTTGTCATCTTCCTAATTCCAATCTCTCACACTCTGACACAGCGACATCAGTTTTATTCAAAATCAGAAAATCAGAAAATCAATCAAATCGAAGAAAGAGAAGCAATATTTATTCATAGTTGAGGCTTTTTGTCTAAATAAAAAAAAAGAAAGGTGAAAGATGACGCGTATACACGCAGCAATGAAATATATGAGAAAAATAACACTTTTTTCTGCATCCTCCTTTTTGTTTCAATTTTAATTAAAGAATAAATTTTAATGAACAGCAGGAGAATTCGTTGTTGTGTCAGTATTCAAATTAATTGGTGCATTAATTTTTCTTTCAATATCAGCGCAATATTTTTCAGGCACACCAGCACGACTAAAAAACGAAAAAACAAATTTATTAATAAGAACTAAAAACTTCTGAAAGATATTTGCAAATAAGAAACAAAAATATTTAATTTGAGCTTTCTATACTTTTTTCTCATAGGATTAAAATTAAACTTTTGTTGTAAATATATTCAATATTTACAAGATAAATCCAAATATGTTAATTAATGTTTTGTTTTAGCAATTTTTTCTCTAAAGCAAAATGTAAGAAAGTAAATGAATTACCGTAATTCATTAAGTTTTTGTGTTTTAATTTCATCAAGACGAAGTCTACGTAAGCGGGCTTGTTCATCAAGGCGAACACCTTCGTCAAAAAATGCAGCTCGTTCTTCAACTTTTTGTTTTTCATGACGAACGATTTGATCACGTAAATCATCAGCAAATCTGTGACGTTTTGAAATACGTTGTAATTCTTCGTTTCGTTCTTTTTCAGCTTGTGTCAACTGAGCTCTAAATTGAATCAATGAATATTTGTTTCTTAGAATATTTTATTAGTTTACTTAAGTACACGTTCAAATTCTGCTCTTTCTCTTGCAGCTTCGACAGCTAAATGCTGTTCTTTATTTTTAATTTGCCATTCTCGTGCTAAACGCATTTCTTCTTCAGTTTGTTTCTTTTTTAATGCTTCGAGTTTTTCTTTGTCTCTCCATTCTCGTTCACGTCTTTCTTGCTCACGTTTAGCTCTCAAAGCATCTTTATCTGCTTGTATATCTCTTGCACGTTCTTGTTGAGCACGCAAACGTGCGACTTCCTTTTCTTTTTCAGTACGTTTATGTTCAATTTCAGCTTCTTGTGCAGCTTCACGTGCTGCTTTTGCTTTTTGAAATTCAAGTACAGCTAAATCAGCTATACGATCTTGTTGTTTCCGTATAGCACGTTGTTCATCAATTTCACGATTAGCTTTCAAAAGATCTTTCTAAAAACAAATATTCAAAAAGAAAAGATTTAAACATCAATGAGTAAACACTAAAAAACTAAATAATTACGGCTAATTTTTTTTGTGAGTCTTTTCTTTTTGAAAAATCTTCCCAATCTTTTTCTTGTAATTTTTGCATATAATCAAACATGGCAGTATTTTCTTGTTCACGAACTTCTTCTTTATAAACCTTTTCTTTTTCATTCTCTTCAATTTGTTTCAATATCATACTTGCACCACTGATGAAAAGAAAGAAAAATAATATTGTAAAAAGCATTAAAGTCGAATAAGAAAAAATATTTGTTAAAATTTAGGATCGTTATAAGTAATAACTTTTTATGTTATTGATTTTTGTCGTGCTAGAATATCTAAAATTGTCGACTACCGTTGATTTTTGTTTTATGACTAAGATTATATCTACACAAGATTAAAACCAACTTAAAAGGAATTGAATCCATGGTGTACTCATAAAGAATGATGACCGTTGAAATGGAATGTTTACTTAGAATCAGACGTTTTGCCGGAAACAAAAAATAACAGCAATTTGTTTCGACTTGAAAATATGTTTAAGTTTAGATTTAATATTTACTAAATATTCATAAAATTTTCAATAAGAACAAATATCCTTTTTTTAAAAAATCGATTTTCAAGTTGATTCAATATTATGTGTTTCTGTAGTCAACCGCTTCTTTTTTTTAAATCAATTATTTCAAGAAAAAATACATTGGTGGGGTTCATCGATGTTACCACTACTATTCAATGACTATCAAACGTGGATATATGCAAAATATCAGATCCAAAGTCTTAGTTTTGTAGCTTTTAAAACTGTCTTACTTTCAAAAATGATAATAATATCACTCAAACATTTACAACTCTGTCTCAGTAAAACATCATAGGGCAGCATTATTTCAATTCTGTCTGATTCGTACTGAACGTCTCTACTCTGGTAATTATAACATTAAGTCAAATGGCCTGTGAGATTTGAGTCTATTTCGTCAACATTGTGGTGTCGCACAGAAATATTAATAATAACAATACTAGCCTCTAAGGTGTTGCGAGAGGGGAATGGACTTAATATTTGTGAAATATTTTCCTTTTCTTAATATTATCATCGCCGTGGTATTTTATGATAGTGTATAATATACTAAATTAGATGAGACGAAAGAAAATGAGATATCTACGGAATTGATGTGGATTTTTCATCGAATTTACAACCTTCTAATAGATTTTATTTCATGCTCAATAAATATTTTATTGTTTTTTGAAATGCTGAAAGCTGCATTTCAATAATAATGAGATACAACATGATAACTTTTTGCTAAAATATAACATGTTATCTTTAAAATTTGATTATTCTTACTCTTTAGCTTGTACATGTCGTCGTTGTTCGATTTCTTCTTGTATTTTAAGTGCATTAAGACGTTCAATTTCCATCATCATATCTAATCGCTTATCTTCTTCAGCCATTTCTTTTTTAATTTGCTGTTTTTCAAGAAGTTGTGCATCACGTATAGCATGACATTTTGCATTGAGAATTAACTTGAAAAGAAAAGTAAAGTCTTACATTTTATTCAACAAAAAAACCATCATAAAACTAACTTCATTAAGATGTTTAACTTCATCTTCTTGCTCTTGTCGAAGTTCATTGGCTCGTTTTAACATATATTCAGCTTCTTCTTTGGCTTCTAGATCAATATCTTCTAATGGAGCATTTTTTTTACGATGTTGATCATATTCTTGCATTGCTTTTTTACGACGATTAAGTTCGTCCTAAGTGAAACACAGTTCAAATAAGAAACTAACGATTATAAATCAACATACTTCAACTGAATCTCGATTTCGTTTAGATTCTAAAATTTCATGTTCACGTGCTTCCTTAGGTTTAAGACTAGCTGCATGTGATAGACGTTGATACGTCGATCCATCAATGATAACTGATGTACATGTTGGATCTTCCGGAACACTATGATAGAAAGAAAAAAATAATATGATAATCTCTTATGTTTTTCTTTCTTGTCAACTTACATGATATCTCGAATAAGATCTTTGGTAATATGCCTAATAAATTCTTTTTTAACAGTTGCAGGTTGTTTTGGTGCATTTTGTAATGGTTTTTCTTGATAATCTTGAGTTTGCTGGCGTTCTGCTCTCATTTTTGCAGCTGTTGCTAATCGATGTGGAGTACCAAATAAAGTTTCATCAACTTCTGATTGTGCATTGACAGTACGGTAACGATAATTATTTCCGTTACGTTTTCCATTCGAAGATGATGAGCCATTTCCGCTATGGGAACCACCTGATGTCGATGCTGGTGACATTTTCTTTTCGAAAATAAAAGAAATAACTTTCTACTTTTTATTTTAGAATGTTTTATTCTCCAATCGCCATGAACCATATCTGGTTACCATGGTATGACCTCTACTCTTTCATTGATCAAATAATCATTCATGAAAAAAATTTCTATTAATTCAAAAATAAGAAAACTTGATTTGTAATAAAAATCTCTCGAAGTAAAAATAATGACAATAATTAAATGAGTCATAGATAACAATTTGGAGTTTTCTTTCTTGTTTAGCATCGAGTTTTGTCTTTCTATCTTTTGTCTTTAGTTTGATCATCTTGAAAAATAAACAATGCCAGTTAATGTTTTCCAACGCATATTTGATTTTGGTTCAAAAAAAGATGACTCAAAAAATGTATCATCGTCAGATGCAATTAAACATTTATCGGATGTTGAAGAAATGCTCAATAAAAAACAACAGCATTTAGAGTCTCAAATTGATCAAGAAAAGATAACAGCACTACGTTGTTCTAAACAAGGAAATAAACGTGGAGCGTTACTGGCTTTAAAAAGAAAGAAAAAATTCGAAAAAACTTTACTTCAATTAGATGGAACATTAACAACACTAGAAACTCAACGAGAATATTTACAAAATGCATCAACAAATATGGATGTTTTACATGTCATGAGACAAGCAGCAAGTGCTTTAAAAAAAACTAATCAAAATTTAGATGCTGATCAAGTACAGGATTTGATGGATGATTTAGCTGAACAACATAGTGTTGGTATGATTTTCTCTTTTATTTGATTGTTTTTTTAATATTATACACATTTTGATTTTATTATAATATTTTAAGCTGAAGAAATTGCAAATGCAATTTCATCACCAATTGGCTCATCAGATTTGTACAATGATGCTGATTTAGAACGAGAGTTAGAATTATTAGCTCAAGAAGAAATCAAAGACGATATGATGAAAATTGGACCATTACCTGATGTACCTATTCATACAACAACAACAACAACAACAACAACAACAGTTAAAACAAATAATCAATCAGAAGAATTACGTCAACTTGAAGCTTGGGCACAATGAACAAAATATTTTAAAAGCGTTTCTAAGACAATCCATATGTATTTTCTGCACCCTTCTCTTTTTTTTGTTTCTATTCTATTATTGTAATTAGTCGGATGTTCTTTGTGCTTCATTAACTTTTTTGCTCTTAATTATTGTCATATTCAGCAAGAAAAAAGTTATTCAAAGTGCAAATCTATTTGACAATAAATCGTTATGAAATTTCTTGAATTATTGTTTTTTTTGTATTTTTTTTGGAACAAAGCAAAATTATTTTATCGATTAAAAACATCTATGTCAGTGTTTTTCGATAATATAATATATGAAAACATAACTTATTATGTACATAGTTAGTTGTTCCTGGCAGCAACTTTCTGTCTATTCTTAAATATTACCAATTCAATATTGTAAATCCTTGTTAGTCATATAGAACAATACAGTCTTATTATTTAGATATTGAATTAATTTACGATACAGTTCAACTGTACGTGTTATCATTATAATTATCCAATTCATTTCCATTTTCAATGACAATTACATTTTAGTAGAAGTAAAACAAAAAATAGCAAATACGTTATTCTCGAATTCAAAACTGAAAAGATAATCACGATTATTAAGCTTATATTAGTAGTTAGCAGTTTTTTTGTAACTTCTATGGTCGTTTACTAGAATTGGTCAATAGATTAATTTAGAATTGGTTGAATAATCCTTTAGATATATTTATCAGCTAATCTATAAAGTATGTCTATGATAGACTCTGTATAATTGATAGAATATGAGATAAACAACTGTCATCAAGTGAGTTATATCACTGAGAATAAGAGATTCCTATTTATTTCAATTCTTGTTCATTACTATTTTTCAGTAATCGACAACAAGAAGAGTAACTATGACAATATATACATTCTTCAAAGCCTAACCAAAACTACTAAGAGTATTCTGTTCAATATACACACAATAATAACAACAAAAAACTATTCATTTACATATTACGTTCATGAGGTTCTTTATAATCCATTTGAAGATAATCAAAAATATCTCGCTCAGATGTAACTGGTAGCGGTTTACTTAATGTACCGGTTGATCCAACNAAAATTAATTTCACTATTTACCTCGTCGATAACTACCGACGATTTCTGCTCTTAATAGATTATCCATTGCAGTGATCTCACGCAAAAGAATTGTCTAAAAATATATATGATATTATTTCTTCTATTAAATAAGAAAATTATAAAATGTACCTCCATTTGTTTCATTTCATCTCGAGGGATTTTTTGTTCGAATTCTTCAAGATATTTTAAACCAAGTTGTTGTGTTTTATTAAGTAATTGATCACGTTTTGGATGTGATCGTAATTCATCGATAGATTTGAGTTTTTCTTGATGAACAAGTTTATTGACAAAAGCACAAGTAAATGCAAATAAAGGTGTAATAATAGTTGAAGGCATTATTATTACTTTTGTTGACAAATCAACATTAATCATCGACTCGCCATAACCGAAAAAAATATTGTAAATATGATCTTTTTTTATTAGGAATTAGTTATCCATTAAAATAGCTTTCGAAAACATTAAAGCAACCATAACATTTTCGAGCAAGTAACTTACAATCAATGATTTCAAGTAATTTATAATAAATAACTGAATACAATAAAGAATAGAACAGAAAGACTGACACGCTTTTCCTTGCAAACAATTAGAGTAACTAAATGAAGACATAAGTTGATTCAGATGAAGCTATTGCTGTACTTGTCATTTTGATTGTTTTGCATTCATTTGTAACTGAATATTTTGAAGAGGAGTTTCTTTTTTATGATATAAAAAAAAATAAAGAAACTTTTTAAAATATACTAATTAAAATACTAGTCCAAAAATCTTCAAAAGAATATAGCAATGTTCTGTCTAAAAGCTAAATATTTTTAACCTCAATATTAGTTAATATTTCGTGACGAAATTCATGTCACTTCATTTATAATATATAAATACATGTTTATTATTTCTGCACGAAATCAAAATAATTGTCTTTTCAGATTCAAATAAGAATGATATTGATAAGAATCCTTTGATGGATTAAAAGCCGATCAAGCCTAAATAAGAAAAATAAGATAGAAAGCAAAGCTTATACTATAAAATGCACTGAACATCTAAATATAATTAACAACAAATGAAAATGTTTTGTCCATTTTCACTTTGTTTACAATCATGTTCAGATGAAAAAGATTTTAGAAAATTTGATATTATTGTAAAATGATCAAGATCATTTGATGCAGTCGATAAATTATCCCATTGTGTTATGATTGATAAAATTATCTATATAATCAGAATTTTATTTATCAAGGAAAAATTGGTTTTTACCGATGGTGACGGTGTTGAACTCACAGTATTTTTTAAAACACTAATATTTTCACCGGTAAGTAAAGTTTGAAAAAAATAAATGAAATATTTGTCGATGTTCTGAGAGAACCAGCGATTTGTTTTGATCACATGGCAATGCCGATCAACCAATACGTCCTCGTGGTTGAGTACCTCATGTTAAATAGCTTTTTATCTTTAACTAAAAATAAACATCTACGTAAGTTTTCTGCTTGAAGCATCTTTAAAGTCTCTAAAATTCTATATTAAAATGTTTTCCTCTTGGCATGAAGAATTTCTTTTTCTGAATAAGTCCATAGAAAATATATTTGCCTTGTTGAAGATGGCAGTTGTATTTTGATGATAGTCAAAGTGAAATACATATGTACTGATGGACAGTAACTATAACGTGCAAAGCGTGAGAACGAAAACAAAAAGTCTGACGACTATTGCCTACATAAGACGTAATTTTCCTTTCCTTCTGTACGAAATTACGGAATCAAGTTGCTATATTTTGATGTCATGCTAAAGACGGTATTCGTAATTTCGCGCAGAAAGAAAAGGAAAATTACGTCTTACGTACTCAATAGTCGGCAGATATGTTTTTCGTTCTTACGCCCTTCTAACGCATTGTGCGTTAGAGTTTCGGCCCATCACTATACATATGTTCTTCTCTAATAATAGAGAAAAACATAAAGGCGAATGATCTTGTTACATATTTTCTCTCTCTGCACGCATACAATAAGACAGAAAGTTATCTGAACACACATGTCTATTTTCTTCGTTCTTTTCCTACACATTCGAAACGAAAACGTCTAGCATAATAAAAAGAAATCAATAGGTTGTGGCGCATGTACGTTAATGACAATATCATGATAAAAAAAGATGATGGTGAAAAGAAGACACAAAATATCTATCAACTGCTTCGAAAATATTCTGTGCAAGTCTCTGAAAACGAAAAATTCTCTGTATTATTTTATGATTTATAAATAGATTATTTTGGATAGACAATCATTGTCTTTGGAAATATTATTAAGTTTTATCATTATATTGTCGTTTAATTTTCCATTTAATTTCCATTCAAATTTTTAGAAATTAAATTTGTGATTAAATACTCAAAATCTGTACTGGTTTTGAGTGTTAACATTCACTACTCACCATTAGTCTTATAGAAATTCGTTAGACATTGTTGAATACGTTAAAAATAATGTGAGAATATTGGGTTTTAAATCAGAAAATAGCTAATCGATATAGCAAGTATATAGATTCTTGATATTGATGATGTACAGAAGATACAGTGTAGTGCATACAGTTCCATGTGACACGGAACAATAGATGCTGCAATGTGAACTAGTCAAGTGTTGGAGTTATTTTAAATTTTCATTTTAGTCTACTTTTTATTTTAGATTAATATTACAAAATTATTATTGGATTTCTCATTACAGTATGAATTCATTTGACAACCTTTTTGGTGAGTGTTTTCAATTAAATTACACATTCTAGAAGAATTATAAGTGGTATAACGTCAGATTTAGATAAAGAACTCATTTTAAGAAGTTGATTTCCTAGTTACTTAATGCTCGACATCTACATAGGTATCTGCAAAGTAGGCCCGGTTCTGGCGGGATTGGGTCCATATTTTTGAGTTTGCCGGGATCAATACCAAAAAACTATTAAACCATGACCGAAAAAAAATGATTTTGAAGTTCCTACATATAGAAAATCGCATTCTATTCTTCACTTTAAGTAGCAGAAGAATCAAGGCTGCATGATCATACTCTTTGGAATCATAGTATTAGTCTCGATAATAATTTCTATCAATAAAAGATTTTCAGTTTAAAACTCGAAGCATACAGTGATATGCTGAGAACCTAACTAGACATTCCATCCTTTTGCTTCGTGAAGAATAGTCGCATTTTTCTTTTTGATATTGTTACATTCCTCGTGCATCTGCCTCTCTAAGTCGATAAGAGAGGAATGATGGCAGAGGGGGTTAATAATAATAATAATGGTCATAATAATGATCACCTTTCCGGAAACGAATATGAGATACTGGAACAGAGGTCTATATCAAATGTTCAAGTTGAATCTATATCAAGATTTCTATCGGAATGTCCGGAAGCAGCTTTAAGCGTACACAAGTTTCTGCAAACAAATTATTCCAAGTCAAATCAGCAACAACAAATAGTGCAACCAGTGAATTCAACTCCTAGGCGTGGACATCCGCTAGACGAAAGTGGAAGTTCGATCAACAATGGAAGGGGTCGTCGTAAATATCCTCGAAAAGGTATCGACAGCAGCGCACATAAGCAATCGCAATATGTACAACAGGAGATTAATTTACAACCACAACAACCATCGTCTTCAACGTCGTCAGGTGAAAGACAACATCAAGTGATAAATCAAGCTTCTACGAATCGTAAAAGAATTTCTTTTAATCAATTGAAGCACGCGGTATCTTCTAATCTGCCATGTTTTTTTATCGAATTCACCTCGGAGGCTGATCGTCATAGTATTCCAACAGCTCTTCAAGCGAGTGATCTTATACTTAAAGAATTACAATCGAAGGGGGTTTTAATTAAGAAGTTTACATTAGTAGGATGGTCAGGAAAAAAGCTCAAGTTAGGTGTTAATAATAAAGAAGATTACGCCACGCTCGTTGGTTCGGATAAATGGCCTACAAAGATAAATGGAATTGATATTGTCGTTGCGAAACCTAAATATGTACCCGATTCATTTGCTCTGGTAGTAAGATACGTTCCTAGGGAACTAGAAGAAAATTTTGTCTCAAATGAAATACAGAGAACAATTGCCTCTGCAGACAGAATTAAACGTATTCATTATTCATACCAAAGAAGAACAGATGATTATCGATTCGATGTAAAAGATTATAGTGAATATAATGCTGTTCTCCAACTGGGTCGAATAGCAATAGGTCATTCGTGGTTATCGATCACCAAGTTTTATCCTGGTAACCGGCTAACATACTGCACGAAATGTTGGTGTTTAGGTCATTTAAGAAATAAATGCAATTCAGAAAACAAATGTCGAATTTGTCTTGAGAATTTGAGTGTGGATACTCCGCATATGTGTAAAAATGAACCGAAATGTGCTCAATGTGATGGAAATCATCATTCATTAGATAGTCAATGTCAAGTTAAAAAAGAATATAAAGACCAATTGAAAGAGGACGTTGAAGATGCGATACAAAAAGGATTCTTACAGCGATTATCACTGCAAGAAAAATCGCCTGTATTCGAACTCTGTGATCAAGATTTTCCACCATTAACAACAAGTGATAATCATTCTAAAAAACAATGGAATATTGCGCAACCACGTACATCAGATACAGAAAAAGCTTTTGAATCTATCAATGATAATCTGGCAAAGCTTATCGATAGTAACAAACGACTAGAAAATAAAGTTGATCTATTATCTTCAAGCATGAAAACCGTTACGCTCGACACTCAACTACATCAAGCAGTCCTAGCAGATACCATCAACATTATGAAAGATTTTATTCAATATTTTATACGGGCAACGTTAATTTCGAGCAAGAGTGATAGAGTATCGTTGGTGCCAGTGGCGAATGAATTCTACAATCGCTTTCACGTTGCATCCTCAAGATTAATAAATGGCTTCCAATTAAATCACCAGGTTCAATTGATTCCAACTTCGCATAATAATAATATCGTTCAAACCGATCAACAGTCTTCATCAATATACAAATCAACACAGAATGCTAAGTAGAACATCAAATCTTAATGTACTCGCTAAA
>CAJNYU010000601.1:0-17381 GCA_905331475.1 Rotaria socialis | reverse complement strand
TTTGAATGCTTATATCCTTTTAGTAGTGGATTAGCGACATTAAGGTCGCGTTACTTGTTGAATAAAGCAATAAATCACGACGGAATTATTAGTGTGTTGCATAACTATCTTCCGAAACAAACTTCCTACAAGTTCATCGTAGACTGCTTTGTAATTCACAATGAAGTACCATTTTTATTTTTTCAGAAAAGGGTCAGCGAATACGTAGGATGAGCGCTACTTGTTACGTAGTAGTGCAAAATATAATGGAAAATCAACTGTCTGTTTACTTGCATTATTAACTGCTTAATTTTGCAGAACTCATAAGTTTAGCTGAAATTGAGAAGCTTGAAGAGTCATTTTCCCATCAATCTATGATGAACTCAAACAGTTTTAAATAAAATCAGCCTGCAAATAGTGACGTTTGACTGTTTTTTATGAGAAATCATACCAAAACTGAAAACAAACTCCATTCGTTTTGATCCGATATTTCAGATAACATACTATTCTTTAACAGATGGTTACTTTTATAATAAAAAACATATGTAGTATGAAGACATTTCCAGTACGGACTTTGCTAGATGAATAAGTTTTGGTATGGAATATTAACAGTTGTAGATGATGACGGTTCTAGGCAAATTTATGTTCTTACTCTCGGATTTCAAGAAGTCAATTCGAATTGACAATCAATTGGCAGAAAAGAAGAAGATGGTTCAGGAAGAAATCGAACCATTTCGGAATAGTGCTATAAATCAAGCATTTGATTGTATATAATTTACAGAGAAGTTCACAAGAAATCAAATGTATTGTGATCTAATTTCCCCATATAGAAATTAGTAATATTTGTCCTATTCGTCCGCCATAGCACTACAGAGGCGAAGGGACTAAATGAACTTAAGGGAATACTTTAGTAACTTAACGGCTAACAAGGCTAAAACTATGAAGACCGCTTATAGCTGTGCAGGAAATTTACACGTAGATACTTGTCATTTCTCGTAGATCTACGTCTGTATCTAACTATTTATATTGTTTGTCTGAAGCATAGAATCACGATACTCATTTTAAATTCGGATGCGTTGCAATCGAACCTTGCATGTCTGATTATTTGCTGCTATGAATATACAGAAGTTTGGTTTCTTTCTTATGCACCTTCTTTTACTGAAAAATACAGCGACGCAAACTACAAGTACACTTTTTTATGTGTATGGGTGTTTTCATTCCCTCTACTGAAAGGAGGGTCATTTGATACATGTGTACTGAATCATTGAAATTGTTTTTCACATGAAATATAGACAGTTTCTGTCCTACTCAGACCAATCAATCAGTATATGTCTCCAAAGTCTTGAAGTGCTAAAAAAATGTTTTCGTGAGAAACAACCGAGACCTTCTTAGAGGTTGAAATTATCGTTTTGTATAATAGAATTAAATATAATGCATTTTCAACGTCAAATAGCGTTCGATACCATTTGGCTGAAGGTCTTAGCGTTCGTCTTTGAAGCTAGGCTCTTCGCAGTGTAAAAAGGTTGGAGTGATGTAATAATATCTGTAGATACATAGTCAAGTAGGTGTTTATCGCTCATTTGACATTTAGCGAGCTGAGGAAATGAGGCGATGCATTGGTCAAGCTAAATTTCAATAAATACAATAGACTGTCTGAGAATTGTCGCCACATTGGCTGTTGGATAGCGAAAATATTAGACTTTTATTTTCAATTATACCAACATAAGACGAAACACTATAAGTAGTCTCATATTCTACAAGCATATATACGTATCGATTCTATGGCATTACTAAGGAAATTCAGCATGTTCACATTAATTCATTCATTCACACTCTTCATAAGAATAACTTCTCCCACTATAATATCAACGGACGGTTAATGTCGAAATAAAAACAAATGCTTTTGTTAATGCAATATCGTATAGAAACAATAGAATTTGATTTTCGACCATAATTTATTAGACAGAGAGGCTTCACGGTTTAGGCATTCAACGTAAATACGAAAAAACACAACGAAAATCTTTCAAATTCATAATAGGTTTAACATTTTAGAGAAATCTATCCAGTAATTAGATCTATTGTCAACTAAAAAACTACACTTACCTGAGGAGTTTAGTACACTAATGGTTAATGGGACGACTATGGCTGCAGCAACTCCTGCACCAATAAATGAAATAATAAACACTTGCAATGCATTAATCAATGTGAATGTGTCGCTCGTGGTTCTGTTAGAAAAGAGTGGCACTTTATAATTTAATCGTATTTTATTTCTTACTTCGTTCCCGATGGTATAGTTCTGATTTTGTCAGGTTGAACGTTTATCTTTTCAGGAGCAGAATACCATATCGATGAAGATGCACGACGCTGTCCGGGCTTTAAAGAAAGAAATGCATTTATCAAAGAAGACTCCACCATACTTATAGGAATTTAAACAAATATTCTTCGTTTCCTTAATTTACGCATCACAGTCATAAGATGCTCTTGTTTTTTGTAGGTATGTAAGCACTTATCCGTCATTAGACTTATTAGTCAGTAATTGCTTTGTCTATTTGGAACTGAAAAATGATCAAAGTCTCGGCTTGAGAGGGATCAGTATATTTTTGGGCAATGGTATAGTAATCAATTTTTCTTGCTTCTTATTTTTTGTGAAACACGACCTGAAAGGAGTGTTGAAGTGTTTAGGGTAGAAATTTGCGGGGGGGGGGGGGGGGGGGGGGGGGGGGGGGGGGGGGGGGGGGGGGGGGGGGGGGGGGGGGGGGGGGGGGGGNGAGCGTTACCGAAAGGGATTCCCTCACCAGAGACCGTTCGAGAGGGTGTGAAGCTGAGTCCAAGGGTTAAGACTAGAATTTGAATTCCTTCCAAAACATTTTAATTAATTAGCTAATTACAGTCTAATTAATGAATTAATCTTCACAGACCTTGAGAGAAAAGCTTTGGATCCATCACAAACGGTATTAGAAATGCAGGGAGAGTAGAGAGGCGGAGCAATGACTATGATACACCTCAACAGTTACGTCGTGTTTCACATTTAAATCCCGAAGGGATTGCGCTAACAGCTTTTTACTATTCGACTAGAGCGTATGATATTCAAAACTCCTTTGTGTAACGGGAAAATATTTAGGTCGGGTAAATTTCTTCCAATAACTATCGAGATAGATAGAATTGCGTATATATCCTGATAGGATGATGAACAACAAAGTGCGGATCAGTATCAGCTATATATTTTAGCCACCGTGTGTATAATAATAAAAACAATTCCAGACAATAAGTTTATTCTTGTCCAAAATTAGGTCTGTGTGTTGTCTTTCAATACAACCGAATACAATCGTACGTATTACAGAGCACAACTTTCTTCTAACTTGGCTTGTTTAGAACTGAGCTCGACTCAACTGCCCTGATACTGCTTTAATACTACTCTAATAATGCTGCTCTTATACAGCTCTCTATTTCACATATAACGCGAGTTTATATATTAGAGAGAGAATAAGGAAAATATAAATAGGAGAGAGAGAAGAAGATACATCGAGACAAAAGGTATTGAGAGAGAAGGGGATACGGAGAAAGAAAAGTTGCACAGAAAGATTACGTACTGTTTAGTACCCGATTATGTGTTGTCATACACAAACATGAATATTAGTGATGTAAACTTAATTACACCAATGCAGTGTGTTCATCAGCTCTATGACTTACCAGTGGACGCCGGCGTTTCATATAATCCCTATCTAATCTAGTCCTTTACGAGGGACGTACTGCTTGGTACACTTAGTTTCGCCTTAAGTCTCAATTTAGACCTGCTCTCTTTAATGTCGATCAAATTTTGTAGATTGAGTCGAACAATCATTTTTATATCTAGTACTATTCTAAATAATTCTTCTAGTATGTATGAGTTCGCATTATCGATATCTTTTATTTATTATCAAAATCATTCTTTCATATACATGGAGCAAAACTAGAGGTTAAATATGGTTTATATTTTACCCTATAAAGGTTTTTCCGAATTTATTATTGGATTCAATGTTCAATTTGCTCTTAATTTAAATTTCTGGGTAGTGGAGTGGCTTTACGGCATATATTGTTTTAGTTTGAATTCTTTTCAATTTTAAATTAAATTATATACACTCATTCCTGAGCATATGCAACATGATTACAAATATAAGTTACTATGGAATAATGCTATTTCAAAAATCGGTTCTAATTATCTCGAAACTGAGAATCTTCAAGACCTTAGCTTGGGATTTCGAATATGCTTATATAGCTTTTTCTAAAAATAGATCCTAATTTCTAATATTGATTTAGTCATTTATGATAAGTACTAAAATTAATTATTCAATTCGCTGCTTTATCACGGAGGCATTCTAAAAGTTAATCTGAAAGCATATTTGACGGATCTCAACGTGTAACGAGTGACTTTAGGGCGCTGCTGAGATGAAAACTTTTCCTCAAAATTTGTGAGTAGCTGTCTAGATGATAGAGGGGTTATGATACTCGACTGATTTGCATAATAATTAAATTTGAATCAATCAAGCACGTTTAGATGTTGTTGGAAAACCGAACGCTGCTTCAACAACGCCAAAATATTGTTGAAGACTACAGCTAATTACAGACAGAGTGAGAATATATTAATAAAGCTCAATTGTCAGGAACTGACTGGATCCTATCAGAGGGATTCAAGAAGGCATCAACTAACAATGTGAAATGATAAGATACTTATTCTCTACCCACGCCATGAGCAGCTCGATTTCGTTAGTTTGAAAAATGCTAAAAACGATATAGCTTTCTCAATAAATTTCGAAATACCTGAACAGATTCAGCAGCCTTTCCACGTGCTGGTGTGCCTCCTTCTACAGTTGTTAGTGTAGCAATCAACATATTGAAACAAATTGTACTGCCTGTCCAATTGCAATTGTTTGCCGTTCAGTAACAATTTCAAGTTGAAAGCATTGCATGTGATTGAATGCAAACAACATTCATTGCTTTGATTTTAACCAATGCTATTCATTTGTTGTGTCAACCTTAATAAATGCATTTGTTTTCGCCTACAGTGAAGAATCATACGAGCTAATGGAGAAAACGAGCAGATTTAATTGAAAACAACGCATTTTCACTTAGCAATAGTTTTCGTAAATGAAATTCATATAAGAGCATGATATTTTTTATTTTTGTTTGTTATTCCTAGACTGAAAGGATAGGGTCTAGAAATCGTAATTCACCTGCGTCTGGCTGTAACAATGACACAATTGACCATTTCTATGGTACAAACGACCATTCCTGTGGTACAAATGACAATTCGTACGGTACAAAATAGTCATTTCGGTGGTACAAATGGCCATTTTTATGGCAAAAAGAGCATTGTCACAACACAAGCCATGGGCGACTGCATGACATTGTCACGGGAAACAGTCCTCTCTGGATAAGTGGTCAGTGGAGGGGGCGAGCTGATCCCCCTACGGAACTTTGAGCTAACCATCACGAAATTTCTGAGCCCCTTATTTTCTGGCTGGGTAAGACTCAACCTCTCCCCCGCCTTAAGGGCCTTTGAGTCCCATTCTGTTCATGTTGCGTCTTCACTTCTAGTGCTTTTGCTTGGAGCCTTTAATTTTCGTCTAATTCTTACTGTAGTTTCACTTATTCCCACCCCCTTTACACGTCTGTTTGAAAATATCACCAACACCTGCTGGCACAAACAAACGATTTTCTGTCCTGTCCATGCATTTCATCTCCTCAGTACTGTCAGTCTAGGGCTCAGTGAATCGCCTTTCGATATCGATGAACGTTACTTGTGTGGTAGCTGTGATAGATCAATTTATGTCCATGTGTTGTGCTCAAAACCATAGAAAAGTCAGCAATGATAGAATTTAAAAATTCGGATGTGTAACTGTCGCTTCGATGGTTGATATTGTTTTCAATCGCACCCACACCCACACCCGTAACATCTCAAACTTTGCATTAGGGTCAAATAATGAAATAATATCATGCCATTTTCCAATAGCCATCGGCTGACATTTACTAGCACTATTTAAGCACACGTCGTTTCGGTGATACCAACCATGAGCTTGATTTATATACTGGAAGACTTTATTTATTGCAAAAATTTCAAGACAGAGCTATCGTCTTTTTATCAAGACGTTTCCGACACAATATTTCGTAAGATGAAACTTAGTGTATGTTAAAAAAGAATTGAACGAAAATGTTTATGTAAGAAAATTTCATTTCGTCGCAAGAATTCTAAGTCTTTTAAAAACGCGCAATGATTGCTATCGTTAATCATTTAGAATTTTTCAGCAGGATTTATAAAATATTTTTATGCTTCGAATGAAACATACAGTGTGGTGCATAATTATAAGACCACTTGTTCTCAAATTAAACTAAGTGAAATGAGCCATATTTTTAGTGATTTCACATAGATGAGACATAAGAATAACGCTATAAAATTTTCAAGCNGTCACTGATGATTCACTTAGTATTAAAAACCAATCATGTGGTCTTATATTTATGCACCACCAAAATGGAGGTAATTCTAGATATATAGGAAAATAAAAAGACTCCCGCTTGAAAATTTTATAGCGCTATTCTTATGAATCATCTATGTGAAATCACTAAAAATATGGCTCATTTCACTTAGTTTAATTTGAGAACAAGTGGTCTTATAATTATGCACCGCACTGTACATGTCACTATTTAGTCATATATACCCACCCAATAAACATTCCAGGAGTAAGAATTTGCATAGCTCACCATTGTTGATGAACTCCAACCAGCCATATTCATAGAATAGATTGTGAAAGAAGTGCTTGACGGTGAATAAATAGAGTCGTAACCCGACAAAGACCAATGATTACTCGTTCCGCCTATGCTAGTATAGTATTGAGGCGTCTGGACGAAATTACAACCACTTGTACTGATTGTCATAGTCATACCATCAGTGGAATAAGCTTGCCACTGGGTGTACGACGCAACTCCAGCACAAATACATGGAGATATGCACGATGTTGTAGCAGTTGTTGTTGTTGTTGTTGTTGTTGTTGTTGTTGTTTCTGAAATGATAGATATACACTTGTTTTATATGCTTACGCAGAGCCACTTTTGAAAGAAATTTGTATTCCTCATCCCACTTCTTGGAACTATCCAACAGATGAATGTGTTTAGCGTAAGCTATATTAAATTGAGCGCATCCTATACTCAATCTTCAAAACAAATCATAGAAAGTTCAGAGACAACTGAAGTTACGAACTCAGATGTTTTGGAGTTATTATAAAATGAATATCTTTGACCGTATTAATTTTTTGCATAGTACGTAAGCATAAAAGCTGACTTTATAATTTTTAACCAGCTGCATTCATGAAATCGATCAACACTATCCTTGAATTCTTGGAGTTATATGCTACTTTTACGGAAATCCGTATTTTGACAACATCTCATAAAAGCCTAGATACAGTAGTACTTCAAGCAAACTTACTTGATGTGACTGACTATCTTGAACCATGTGCTCTGAGTTCACTTCATTTGTGAAAGGTGCAATATGAGAATACGAGTTGAGTCGATGGTGTGTTCAAAATGAGATAATAGTGTATAGCTTAGAATTCGGGTTATTCTACGTAAATCTGCCATGGGAAAATATCAGAGACAATGCTTTTACTTATACAGTATTTTATAAGCTTGCAAGATTGAATATGTTTAACCGAGACATCGGAACTAGATCCTTGTAAACATAAGCATTTAGAGAATCTAGTTATCCTAAAGAGTATTTACTTGTCGTCGTACTGGTTGTTGTTGTTACACTTGTGGTCGATGTCGTCGTAGTTGTTGTTGTTACTGTTGTGGTTGTTGTAGTTGTCATTGCTGTTGTTGTTGTTGTTGTGATGCTACTGCTAGTGGTAGTTGATATCATCTTTGTGGCTATTGGTAGAATCATCGAAGTGAATGAAAAACACTGATGAGAGAAACAAAATTAATATTGCCTATGTTATTGCAAGAGTCAAGAACTCTCGCTTTTATAACTCGGGTTTTTAGGCACTGCTGAGTTTATTTTATCTTCGACAACATTTATCTCTTCGATATTACACTGTACATGGAAAATTGCAGACAATTACAGTTCAATGATGAAATGATTTCATCTTGAATGTGTGCTGATGATTCTGTCTGACTAGTTATCACTTCATATCTGTTCTGAGACTAAATCATTAACCGTTTTGTAAGTATTCTCTCGTTAAGACAATAGAAGTTTTCGATATTTAAGGATTGGTCAAAGAGTATTTTTCTTCTGGTGACACTGGAATCGATACAATATGTGGATTAATTACATCCTACATTCAACATACACATCCCTGTTTTATTTGTCTTTGCAAGCTGAAAACTGGTGAGACCTACATAAGCAAATTGTAATAATTAATTACACTGACATCATCAATGAGAAGTCACGAAGGCATCAATGTCAACTGCTGAAATAAATGTAATGGGAAGTTTCTTAGTAGTGAATAAATCACTTTCTTCCCTATATGATTACTCATTTAGTCTTTATTTTTGCTTAGAATAAAGCTAGTGTGAGTGAGGTTAATATAAGTTATTCAGGAATGAAAAATCAAATATGTGGCATTTTCGCTAACCAAATCTGATTTAACAAGGACAATCCTCTGAAAGTTGAATCTCTCTCGTAGCGGAAAGCTCATTGGTGTGGTTTAGTCCATCACCTAAAGGTATACTTTACAAGAATAAATTCCATTAGCAGGAGCCGTGTACCAACATTAGAAGTCAATGTTCGGAACATGCATTAGATAATACATGACAAACGGAAAATTTGCATTGCGTACCCTTTCAATCTTTAGTCGTCCCGAGTTTGAAGCTAAATTTCTCTTGTAACTCTGCAGCGAACAAAAAGATCTTCACTTACACGAAGAATTTGGGATAGCAATACTCAGCACAATAGCGATTCCTGTAGCAGTGGCTGCTCCGAGTAATGCAAACACGAAAATTTTCAATATTGTGATGCTTGTTAAAACGTTCCCTGATGTTCCTTTACTCAAGAATAATCCTTCTTGATTGAAGTAATTTTTCATTTCTGTTTTGGTTTCCGATGGGATGCTTTTGATTGTGTCTAATTGATCATTTTTCTCTTGAGCTATTTGTGGCCGCTCTATCGTGGATCGAAATGGCCGTCCAAACTTTAAAGAAACAAATTTATTTATCGAACGAAATTGGAGTAAACCTACTGATTTTTCTGTGCGTGTATATGCTGGTATGTAGTTTTTCATAACTGCTGCAGTAATAGTCGATATATTCGAAGCAATTTTAGCTATCTGAGTTGTTTTAAAATATTTTTCTGTTAAGTGGAAGTTGTAAACTGATAGAATCGTGAGAAAATGAGATGGAAACAGCATTCATCGTTTTACTTTTAACGAATTTCATTCATTTCGAACACATATGAGTAGAGCAATCGCTATTTAATAGATGCATTTTTTCTTTTGCCTGTAGCGCAAACTAAAGAGGATAATGGCGAAAACATGTTGACAACATAAAGCTATTGCTGCGATTTTATTCAGAATGAAGCTACGTAAATCAATGAAAAACAAACAGCCTTATTTCTTGGCGAAGAAAATAGGCTCCATTTGCTCTTTTCAACTTATTTCTTTACAACAAAACAAAGTAACGCGACGTAAAATCGCTGTCTTCTGCAGAAACAGTTAAGATATGATAAAAATTAATAAAAAATATTATTCACAAAGCTTTGATCTGTAAAAGCCCTTTCTTATTTCAACTTACAGTAATAACATCGAAAAATATTTCGAGCAACTTTTTTCCGAAATACTCGAGAGTATCAAGGCTGTGTCAAAAGACAATAAAGTAGATACAATACCATAAATGAGTGGACATTTATTCCGCACCCTCATGTATATGTTAAAAATAGATTTCCTGACTTTGTACATTTCCGAACGCGCATATTCATCTATGGATAAAAACAAAGATGAATCCTTTTTTCTATGGTAACGATCATGTTGTTCAAAAATGTATAAATTAATGACGCTAAATTCATTCGGTAGTACCGCTGCAAATCAGAGAAGGGATGGAAATGGAGATGATTAGACACTGAGGATCTTAAGAAGAAATGTCAGTCTTAATTCTTGATGATTGTAGGTTCATCTTCAATGATAATTGGCAGTATAAAATAGAAAAATTCTTAGAAAATTTCTCTGAATGTTATATAAAATAATGCAAAGCACATAGTCAATACATTTCAGAGACTTAAAGTATCTTATGTGAAAGAAAATAGTCGTACTAACATCCTTGAACCATTTGCACCATGCGGACGATATTAAAACTAAATTGATATATAACGAAATCATTCTCTTCTCTAAATAATAGAATAATCTCAGATTATAAATTATAAATTTCAAAGCATTAAGTTATACCAAACAAACCTATTAAAATTTCTCATCTGTTTCCCACGTACCCTGAACACTGAGTAGGGTTTGCGGTAGATAGAACGCTACTGCTTGCTCAATCTAAAGTTTCCCTCTGAAATCTTTACTGCTGTCAAAGTTTTTATATGTGAAAAGAACTGCATGTATCCAAATTTTATATAACAACCCAGGTGACCAAAAGACTAGTAAAAAGGCTAGTCTTTTTTCTAGACAAGTCGGCCGTCCAGTCTAGTCTTTTTCTCAAAATGCTCTAGTACAGGACTAGTCTGAAATCTCGTATAGTCCATAGTGCCCGTCCGGGCTATGAAAGTGACTGGAGTCATTCTATTTGTCATGCGTAGTCTTTTTCGAAAAAAAGTCTAGACATGCTGTACCATCCTGACGCCCGTCAAAAACATGATTCTAAATAAAAGTAAGAGCGTTCATGACGCTTTACATGACGAGTTGTGGTCTTATATAATGACGAGCTCCTGACTAGTCTAAACTGAAATATTTTATGACTACAACTAGATTCGAACACACATACCAACTATTACTTACCCATCGTTCAGACCATTGAGCCATTTGATCGAGAGATCAATTTATCAGTATTTCTAGTCATTCTAAGATGCTTTAAAATACGAATTCTTTGTAAGTTCTATCCAATTTTTCATATGAATAAAAATATTTTTTATAAGTTCCAAAATTATTCAGACGAAATTGAATAAAATAAATTGAAAACTGTGATTATTTTATCTCATGTTTTTGTCTTGTTTTAGTCATTAATTTAGCAATTCAGCAGGACATTTTATTCAACAATTTTTTACCTTCTAATATTTATTTAGATAATTCAGAATTCGGACTGGCGGTGTACTTAAAAAATAGAATAATCTTTACAAACATACAACAGTTTATATTAGCCTAGGAACAGTCCTTCTAGCTATCATTTAAGACATTTTCGGGTAGTGAGAATCATTTTCCATCAAGTGATTTCTGCACGCATGGTATATGGAAGACACCCATTTGCATTTTAGAATATATACATAGACATAAGGCTTACTGTATTATTGACTGCCGTCAAGACGCCAGTCTGATTTTTAATAGTATTATAAGTGTCTCTAATGTTGTAATCTAACTTTCTTCTCCATTTTTTACAATATTTTCCCCTGCTATGGGCTAGTCCAGGTGGGAGTAAATGAATAAACAGACCAGTCTAGACGGGTAAAAGGACATACGGACTAGTCACAATAGATATTGAAGACGTATTAGACTAGACTTGACGGGTATAGCAGACTTTTTGGACTAGCCATGTCGCCCGTCCTCCCTATTTTTTTGCTCACTTGGGAATAGATGTAACAATTTGATTCCTCTCAGATTAATATAGCGTCTCGGTGTAATAACGGGTGCCCCATAATAAATGGACGGTTTTACTCGTAATATTTATAGTATCTGATAAGCTTTATTTAAAATCAAAATATGGGAGTGCACACAACATAGTTACTACTATAACCTGCACAAAAAAATGTTATCTAATATAAGCACCTTTTGTTTTCAAAATATAAAAAATCCTGCTTGACCAATTTTGAGCATTGCGAAGGAGGTCATTTTTTGGTACACGACTTATACCTTTTTTTATTTGACCAATGAATGAATCATATCTCTTGACTTTATCCCAATGCATATTATGACCTATAGCGTCCCACACATAATAGTCAAGAACATTGAGGTCTGGACTATTAGGCGGCCATTTTTTTCATCGATGAACCGAGGAAAGTTTTTCTTAATCTACGCTATCGAAACTTTATGCTTGTGTGATGTTGCATTATCTTGTTGATAAATAAAATCATCCCCTAATAATCGTTGACATTCAGCTCGTGCATGTGGCAAAATGATGTCAACATATTTTTCATGCGTTAGCGTTTCACCGGGCTCAAAAATAATTGGAAGTGAAAGACCATTTTTTGATGCCGCAAGCCATACCATAAGGTTTTTTGGAAACTTGGCCGTCGGCTTTGCTCCTTTGTGTTCATCAGTGTCGTGTCGAGAGGGAGCATAAACATGGTCATTTTGGCGATTGAAAATGCCGCCTAATTCGAATTTATTTTCATCAGTAAATAAGATTTTTTCTCGATCTTTTTTTCATAAATGAATATATTCTGAATAAATTCGAACTCACTTTTGGTTTGTTCAAGTACATATCGACGACGACATATTTCTTCGTTCAATATTCCATGTCGAACGGCAGGAATAGAAGAAAGATCTTGATCTTTATCTTTCAGTATAGACTTTGCGAGCTTTTGAAAATGATGTTTTTCAACACAAATTGAATAAACATTTGTACCTACAATGATAGTTCCGCTAGAGACACAGTCCGATAAAATTTGTTAAACATGTTGAAAACGCAACTCGATAAAACATAAATATGCGTACCTGAAATACGAAATTTTCTTTCTTTATGCCATTGAGAACATGATGACTGACCACGAGTTGCTTGCTCAAGGATAGATATTTGAGTAGAAGAAAGGTGAATGTTATCATAATAATGTTTGACTATGGAGAGATCGACAGAATAATCAAATGAAACTGATGTTTGAGTTACAACACGCCCTGGAAGGGCTATGAAGGAAGTTGGTTCTTGCTGTGAAAGAAAGAATGAAGCAGCAATATTTAAATCTTGATTGTATTTAATGAGCAACTGATGAAGAGCTCTTTGTGCACCAGATACATATATATAATCTTTAAGAAACTTTGCATATTGAGGAGTCTGTTGTTCTGTAGTATCATGTTGAAGACAACCAAAATCAATACTTGAAAGAGGTACTGGATTTGTTGATCGACGAGTAGGTTGATGCCACTCTTGTAATCTTTGAGTACATGCATCATAGAGTTTCTTGTCATCGTAATCTAACAAACCGAAACATAATGCAGCAAGATGTTTACATGCAGCTCTAGGTCCGTGTCCAGCTACACATTCACAAGTTGCTTGAATAATATCTGCTGGACGATTGCTGTTTAAGATTAATTTCATCTAAAAAACGCAAATGCTGTTGAGAATGAAAATACCATGTATGTTACATAGAGACACAAAATTTCCCGAGAAATGTATACTATATTAACACATCTCAAATATCTTCAGAGTATATATAAGACACGGTAGAAAAAAAAAGTTTAAATCTTACAGAAATTGTTCTGGTTACAAATCGTACAAAGTTGAGAAAAAAACTAGCAAAACTATTTACTTGATAGTTCCCTGCTTTTTTCATTTGTGCACGACATTTAGCGGTAACTGTTATTTCGATAAATCGTCGACTTATAGCGATGGCATGTACAAAATGGTTTTTGAAGAGAAGATTTCCGTTTCGTAAAGCTCCACGATCCAAAGATCCATCGCTAGCGAGTACCGAGCAAAAGTACTCAGTAATCGAGCTTACGTCAATATTAAAAGGACGTTTATAATCGACGATTGAGATAAATGAAGGTGATGATGAGTTTGCCATGAAAATGAATATAAAATGAAGCAGTACTAACACAAATGATACTCGTATACATTCTTTTCAATAAAACATGTATGTATGATTAGCTTAGATGATTAAATCAAAGGAGGTGCTAATAGTGTTACATTGATTGGCTTACATTAGTGTATATGTTTACCGGAATGTTATTAATTAACGATCATCTATGTACTAATAAGATCACATATCTGTTACGACGAAGATAAGTGATAAACAATCGAACAACAGAACAAATATTATTTTCACATATTCATTCACATTATCAAAAAATGGTCAGGTCTTGCATTGCTTGTTCTAACCGAGAGGGACTATCGAAAAATGTTACTTTTCATTGCCTTCCAACTGATACTAACCTACGACATATATGGCTTAAACGACTTAATCGTCTTGATTTGAACAACTTTTCCAACCGCAGAGTTTGCAGTTGTCATTTTTCATCTTCTTCTTTTTCAATGAAATCAAAGAAAAATACCAATGTAAAAGGTCGAAAACGATTAAAATTAGATGCACTACCTATTGAAATAGAACCTCTAACGACTATTATTACTACTACAGCAACACACTCACATTCAATCGCTATTCAAACAGATCTTGATATGACTTGTTTAAGTACTCTATTTGAAAATCTGTCACTTCTTCAACAAAATTCTATCAATACATCAATATGCATTGAACGTTTTCGGAATGATGATTTGAACGTAAAATACTACACTGGTTTCAAATCTTATAATATTTTCGAGATGGTTTTTGAGTTATTGGAAGTAAAGAAACTGATCTTGGAACATATCATTTTTTAATGATTCTGTTCTTTTTCTTGTTACAGGGTCAATATGATGAGTATTTCATCGCATATTCAACGCGACCAGAGTGTGACTTACCATATGGAATGTTAACAGAAGTACACAAGCTCTCCAAGAAGAATCAATTTTTCTTATTTATGATTCGTTTAAGGCGAGGAACTGATTTACAAGAACTAGTGAGTTTAGCTCAGTAAGCTTTCATTGTTTTATTTCGTTTTTTAAGGGAACTTTTTTCAATTTATCTCATTCTACTGTTAGTAGAATAATTATTTCCTGGACTCGTTTTGTCTACTCGGTTTTCAATTCGATCTCTCTTTGGCAATCGAAAGAAAAAGTACAACAAAATCTTCCATTTGAGATGAAGAAAAACTACCCAACGGTACGGGTTATTGTTGATTGTACGGAGTTTGAAATCGAGCAGCCGCGAAATCCGCAAGCACAACAAAATACATGGTCAAATTATAAAAATACTAATACAGCCAAAGGTATGCAGCTTCACACTTCTTTAACTTGATTATTCATGCGCATAATTCTTTGCAAAGCGTTCGCAGTTTTTATCTAAAATATAGAACATGATTTAGCAGAAATGTAACGAGGAAATCATTGTTTTCTCGTATTTTTACATACTCATCGAGTCATCCGATTATTTTTATTTTTCATCTTAACAACAATCTTTATCTATTATCTTTTTAGGACTTATTGGCATTACACCAAATGGTGTGGTTTCATACATTTCTCCTTTGTATGGAGGGGCCACAACTGACCGTGCTATTTTAAATATGGAAGGCTGTGGAAGTCTGATTGAACTTCTTGAAGACGGTGATCAAGTGATGTCTGACAGAGGTTTTTCATTAGATCGTAAGTTTTCTCATCTTACTCTTGTTCATCCACCATTTCTTGAACGACACCCACAACTATTACCTGAAAACGTATTGAAAACTCGCATCATCGCTCAGCACAGGATACACGTGGAAAGGTTTATGGGCCGTATTAAAAATTACAAATTGTTAAATGGTATTATTCCAATCAAATCAATACACCTCCTTGATTATTGGTTTTATATTTGCTCTTTCCTTACCATTTTTGACGAACCTCTTGTCAAAAATATTTGATTCACCTTTGTTTTTGTAAAATTTTTTTGTTTGTTAATGTACATTATTTTTGTCAATAAATTTTCTGTAAAGTAATATATTTAGATTGATATGTTATATTTCACTGCAATAATATATTTTGCTTGATTTGTTTTCTATATAGTTGTGATTTCAGGATGTTCATATATTTATCTTTTTTTTTCGATGGACTAGATTAGTTATGTTGATGAGAAAGACGAAGAAAATATCAAAGAAAATTGGAGATAAAAGAGATGGGACGTTGACACTTTTCAACGACAACAGCTTCGTCGAAAAAGAAGAGCAGAGGAAGAAGATAAAAAGAGAGAAGGCGTGCTAAGCGAGACATTGTCTCTCTCTCTCTCTATGCACTATTTTTGCTGACGGGTGACTTATAAGCGAACTGTGAACATGGCTCATTAACTAATTTTCTTGCACTTTGTCGACCTTTACAAATAAACCTATTCTTGACTTTTTGAACAAAACGTTTGTTCGTATAATTCTGAGTCTACCAGATGTTTTCAAATCCATTGTACCGATGCTTCTACATAAATGTTGCCGTCGTCTGACTGTTCGCTCACTGACCACTTTTCGTAATTTTTTAGCAATTTGTAGCGATGACATACTGTCATGAGCCATTCGCAGTACTACTTTTCGTATATCTTTAGACTTCATATTTAAATTAAATCTAAAAAGCACTTATCGAGCTGATCTTTTGTATTTATGTAGATCTTGAACAGTCCAAATACATAATGTATAAATAAGTGGAAAATATGGATAAACTATATACTTTCATTGATGAGAAAACCGGCCATTTATTATGGGGCATCCGTTATATATATATATACATAGTTGTCTCATGTGAATGTTTGAAATAGTTGAATAGAAGAAATTAACTACATACTATAAATGAAATCTCATGTCTTGAAATGATATTGGCTGTGTGTTTTTGAAAAGAGAACTTAAATGTATTGACCTCATTTTACAGCTACCATTATCAACCAAAACGGCTAACGGTCAACCAACATAGCTGAAATAGAAGCTGTTTTGTTTTCAAAATAAACTATGCCATCCTGTAAAACACACCTTTCTGCATAAGAATTCTATTTTCATTGGTTCGACAGCAGAAGTAAGACTGGGAAATATGACCGAAACAGATTACCGACCACCAGGGCCTAGGCTTGATTTGGAAGTGCTTCTCAAAATGTAAATGACAGACACGGAAAGAAAGAAGTAAACATGAAGTGTCACGCAGCATTTTGTAGGCAAATGTTCCGACTTTCTTTATGGCTACAACGAATTTTTCCAGATCAATGTTCTGTTTAGAAAAAAATGAACTGAAAGCCTCATTATTTTTTATCTCTGTGCGTTACCAAAAAGAGCTCTTAGTTTAGGGATGCAACAAATCTTCGAAAAGGTTTGGATTTGGGACCAAAGCCTTTGGATTTGGTATTGGATTTGGGTTTGGATTTGGATTTGAGATTTGAGATTTGGGTTTGGATTTTGATTTGAGATTTGAGATTTGGGTTTGGATTTGTATCCTGGATTTGGGTCTAAGGTTTGGATTTGTATTCTAGATTTGGGAAT
>CAJNYU010000600.1:0-14019 GCA_905331475.1 Rotaria socialis | reverse complement strand
TTTTTAAAAATTATCGATCGATTTTCCACTTTATAGAAAATGATTTCTTTTGAAATTAAAATCAGTCAAGCTTTAAGAATACTTCAGTTTATTTGAGATCGATTTCCAATTTATAGAATTTTAAAAAAAATTACAGTGTATATTACGTGTGTCTGTGGATACAAAATTGACAAGTTCATTTAACAAATAATTTTAATATTTTCACAAAAGAAACAAAATTGAATTCGCATCACTTGAAACTCCGATTGAATGACGATGGATGTAAACTAACTTTCTTGAGGAGTTGAAAATAGACATCCAATCGTTGCTGAGGACCTCAAAAATCGCACGTTTTTTAATGTCTGCCTGTGTTAACACAAGACAATAATGTAATTATATGTTCCTACAAAATATAGAATTTAAATACGCTTGCGAGAGAGAATTATATGCTATATGTGTGATTGATCATACAATTACTATAGTGTAATTATTTTAATATAACTTTTTCATTCATTTTTATCGAGTTTTCTCCTTACATATAGACTCATCACCGTCACATAAGAGATAATTTCATTTCTATAGAATTTTGCTCGATACTTTCGAAATTATTTCATATACTAACTATACTCGAGAGAGAGAGTAGTTCTTTTCTAATAATACCCTCAGTTCAACGCGATACAGAAGAGAGAAAACTCCTTTTATTCTTATGTTTTCTCTTCTAGTTAATATTCCTGCTAATGTTACAGAATAATTTATAGAGTATAATAAAAGATATTGGCTTGTATTTATGTCAGCGATAAAATTTTTGGAATGAACAATAAGATAAATATGATTCAGCAGTATAACTATCGAGCAATAACAAAACTTAATTTGAATAATTTTATAATATTAAATGAGCAACTAAAAAGAGAAAAACTACATTATTTTTGTTTACAATTGCCAAGAAAAAAAGAAACATATATAAGTGATTACTGGACCAATGAGGCTCTTTTTTTCTTTCAATGGTTTGCCTCTTTTTCTTTTTGTACCAATCTCAACTTGTTTTTTTCTCAGGTGGAGGTTTCCAATATTTTAATCTAATAAACATACCAACAATGTGCTTGCATCATAGGCGGCGGACCCATTAGGCTTGGGGATGCCCATTTAATTTGAAAAAAAGTTGTACATCTCATCTTTAATGTACACACGATAGGCAAAAGTTCGATCGATTGTTCTTTAATACTTAGTCTATTGCTCATGAAGATTAACAAAATGATAAAAGAAACTACTAACAGAAGACAAATACAACGCAGAATCTTGATTGGTGACAAGTATCGCATGAATTTTTAAAATGTATGCTAGAGTGATCAGTAGAAAGTGCTTTTTTTTGGTTGTATTTAGTGTTTTTTATCTTTATTTTTATTTGCTCTACTCTCCTAAAATTCGTTTTCGGCGTGGCCATGCGTTACGGAATTTCATTTTTTCACATTGAGATGTTTGTAATTTCTCACTATTGAAAGCAAATTGTCTGAAATTTTCACTATAGATAGAGATCCTTTAGAACTATTATCAGTAAACATTGCATTGATTTTCTTTCAATCACAGTAGAGTTATTCAGAAAATACCAAGCGTTGCGGAACTTCAAAATATGTAAATGTTTTTCGGGTGTATGTCGAAATTGCGAATTATTCTGTCTCAGATTACTTTTGGACATGATCGTGCAATTACTAAATTAGACCCCACAGTTGGAGTTACAGGAACTGTGCTAGATTTTTTCTTGAACTAGTTCCTGGGCAGCGAAAGGAAACAGTTAGTAACCGTTACGGAATTTCCCAAATTTTCAGGATTTTCTGGAGACAGTTTCGTGCTTATTATTTTACTGACATTTTCGCTCAAAACTTTATGGTTTGCACATAGTTTAGTAGTTTGAGGTTTCCTCTAGCTGATAGCGTTAAAAATAATGTTTCAAAATTAGATTAACCGAGTATAAAACTTCTGGCAACAAAGCAGCCTAAATATTTTTTCAAAATATCAAAAATAACATTTTCACCCAAAGAAAGGAGCAACGACTGGGATTTGTAGAGAATTCGATTCTCTATCCGATAAGGTCGTTTTCAGGGTTTCTAAGAAAAATTCATATGTCAGAAATCAAATTTAAAGGAGAAACATTTTAAATTTGGATTCTCATCATGATAATGTGGCTATAAATTATTTTTGAGTAGAGATTCGTAATCAGCGCAAAAGCTGCGTGAAATCAAGTATTTTCCACATTTGATTGGTTCGAGAAAAAATTCGAACCTTTCCCATGCAAGGGTGACCGATGCCTGGCCAGGCCGTTTTAGGATTTTTGTGTTCTTATTGATCATTTTCTGAAAAATAAATATTACAGTAATATTTTTCATTATTTTACAAGTTTTGAGAAAAGTAGAATCAGAAATAAATTATCAACAGACCACCTATTAGTACTAGATTTTTTTTGTTTTTAATTTCACCTCCCATCATTCTTATCCTCTGAAAAAAAATTTGAGCCTCCCCTAGATTGAAATCTTTCCGCCGCCGTTGGCTTGGTATGTATCAAAATGAGCGAAGAAAAATGAGCGAAAGAAAAAATGTCGAAAATAGAATGTCGAAGGAAAAAATACCGAATGGAAAATGCCGAATGGAAAAAATAGCGAAAGCAATTATAGCGAAATAAAAAATAGCGAAAAAATTTATTTTAATATTTTTAGACTGCTAAGATGACGATTTTATATTGTCTGATAAAATTTTAAGTACATCAAAATATGAAATGAATGAAGCATAATTAGTTAATAAATTATTAAAAAGAAAATATTTCTTTCTTTCGTTTGACTATGGCGAATGGGAAGCTATCAAACAATAGATAGGCATCGATTTCAAAAGCCTTTTTGTATATACGCATTGTATCCAATTCTTTCACAAATCCAATATTTTTTTAATACTGTTTCTTTTTTTACTCGATATATAAAATCGTTTAAAATTAGCAGAGGATTGCCTTTATTAGAGATGGTAAAGGATACGCTGCTTGTATTCGATGTCATCGAAATTTATACTAAATTAACAACAAGTGGTATGCAATGGAAAAAAATAAGATATGGCGTATCTTTATTTCGTTATATCTTTTGTCCTTTGTGTTTATTCCGTTAGCTAGATTGGACGATGATACTATTGACGAAAAACGCTAGGCAGTGAAAATAGATAACACAAGAAAACGGAGGAATAAAATATCACTGACTGAATTTTAAAATTCAAAAATAAAATTTATGGAAAAATATACTTTTCGCTATTTCCATACGATCGACATTTTATTTTTCGCTTTGATTGTGTTCGACTTTTAGTATTCGACATATTTTCTATCGACATATTTTCGTTCGCTCATTTTTCTTTCGCTCATTTTAATGCCATTCTTAAGTTACACTACTTAATTGCATCACACGAAAAAGTTGATTGTTACGAGAAAAAATATATAAAATATGTATTTATTCGTAATAAGAAACATATCAATCGATAGAGTTTAACCTGGTGAATCAAATGATGTGAATTTGAACCGAAAAAATTACGATATTTTTACCCAAAACATGTTTTTGATGGCAACCCTATGTATTTTGGCTGGAATGTTGTAATTAAGGCATAGGCAGAACCGGACAAAAATTAACGTAGGTGTTTGTTTCTTTATTGTTGCTCACTCAAAACGCATCGTATCTTGATGGAAATCATATTATTCGATACAAAAATGTTTTGTCTACTCCGCAACCAGAAATCAGCTCAAACGGACTTCGGGAAGCGGAGATATTCGAGATTTTTAATCAGATTGCAGTATCGTGATGGAATTTGGAACAACCACTCTATGTATATGTAATGTAGTAGTATACACTACTGTTGTTCTCGTTTCGTTTCTATTGTTTTTTTGTTTCTTTCGTTTCTGTTTTCACAGTATCCTAGAGATATACATATAGATATATGTATTGTTTTTCTTTCGTTTTCTGATCTTTTCTTGATCTCAACTTAGATTGGTTATTCTTAAAAAAGGAGAAAATATTATTTTCGGTCGTGACCTTGCTTTCTCTATTACGCAATAACATTGTCTATTACGTAATATATATATTTTGTGCGTTTTGAAAATAAACAGAGATTGTTAAGATTAGATTCTTTTTGGAATACGTGACAGTATATATTCCGACTAGTGGCGCAGCCAGGGGTGAGCATGCCCGGGCACCAGAGAAACTTTGAAACTTGATAATTACGATTGAAATATTGGTTATCTTTTTATTGTATAGATAGTAGCTGTGAAAAAAAAACAGTTATAGTGACATCTGAAGGATTAAACTAGACATTGATGAGTAAGAAATATCAATTGCTCGTCTATTTTTCGTTTCTTTATATAAATATATCGGAAAATAAAACAACCAATTGATTACTGAATAAATAGCATTTCAAAAATTAGTTTATTTTATTTCGAAATGGAGAACACTTTCAAAGAGCCTAAACGTGGAACTATTCAGCCATTTTTTATTCACAGACTGCAAAAAAAGAAAACATGTGATGCTTTCTTAATCTCAAGTGAGTTAATAGTCAATCAAACAGTTTAGATTACCACGTCATATTCTCCAGATGAACAACAACAAGAACCAACTACTTCATCTTCTTCAATTGATCAACAAACCAAAAAATATGATCGATTTGTATTTTCAAGTTTTACCACTCACCACTCAAACAAGCATTTCCGTGTCTTCTATCACTTCTTATTGGTGAAATGACAATTCTAGTATCATCAACCAATACAGAAAGAACTTTTAGTAAAATGAAGTACATAAAAACTATTGCACGTAACAGTATGTCCGACAACAGACGCAGTGATCTATCATTATTAGCAATTGAAAGAGATTTTTGCATTGATTATGAAAAGATAATCGATGCGTTTGCTATTCAGCATAAAAACAGTCGAATAATACTGAAATAGCTGTTGTTTCTTTACTATTTTTTTCTTTTTGATGGCTTGAGTTCATTTAGTAATAAAAAGATAGGTATTTTTGTTTCTTTCTTTAGAAAAGCAAAAATTAAAAAAATCAATTGAGCATCTGAAAATTTTTTAACTATTGTGAATGACTTTTTTTTAAAGATTATGAGCACCGCCCGGGCACCCGTGATTTCCTGGTTACGCCACTAATTCCGACATGTAAGAGTGCACTAAGCTCAAAAATCGAGCAGAAAAAAAAACTTTTATTATTACACAGTTGGATAGAGCTCCGTGATTAGATCATGAATATCAACGTTAAGATGTTTCTAGGCTTACGTTTTGGCTAAAAAATTTTCAAAATACAAAATACACACGAAAAAGTGAATATTTCACTTTTTCTGTCAAAACTTGAAATTTACCTAGTTTAACAATCTTCTAAGTTTCGAAAACTATCATCATCAAATTCAGCATAAAAATCTGAATCTACTGGTGTAACTTTGGCCAGTAAAAAGCACACACTTCATGTTTGAGGAGCTCCACTAGGTCCCCATATAAACATGTTCAAATTGATGTTTCGCAAAATCATCAAGTATTTTTTTTTGAAAGCAATTCTCGTACTTCCTTACGTTATTCGAACCGTCAAGTGATAGCGAACAAAATAGTATATTGAGTTTAAAAAATATTGTTCTGTCTCTGAGAAAACCGATTTTTATTAGATCGGCTGCTATCCCAGGTCGACCAATCCAAGAGTAGGCACCAATCGAAACCCATCCGATCCGACTCGCATCCAGTAGGATCTTATCGGATTTTGTCGGACCCTACAGATTTATCGTCGGATTCCGGGTTCCGGATTCGAAGTTGGATCCTCAGTGTCGGATTCCTATGAATTCCAAAGAAACGCTGTTGGATGTCATTGGAAGTTCAATGGGTTCCGACTAGTGGTTCTGACGTCAATTCCTCGACTCAAAATCCTATAAGATTCTGTCGGATGGTAGAATACTATCAAGTTTCTATCGGATTCGATGTGGGACTTCTCGACCTGGGCACGTCCTTTTGTTAATGATATATGTAGTGACCCATTTCATCCAATTGATAATCGATTTCAACTTGAATGTCAAACAACGATAAAAGGTTAAAATGGTTTATTTTCAGCACGATTCTGTGCAAAAATTTCTGGTACTATTATTGATATTGATCGAAGTCTTAATCGTTCATTAGTACATAAGTATCTTTATTTACGAACATGTATTACCGAAAATATTATAAGTTCAACAAAAGCGTCGGATTCAACGCGAAATTTTCGTTTAAACATTTTGCTGATATTTCTGGTAGCATTAAAATGCAAGGAACAATAACATTTTGTATTACAGATGGTATCAATGAAGCCAACATTAAACCAATTCATATATAACATTTCTAGTTTCATTTTTCTTTTGCGATTACGTACAAATAAACAAATGGGTCAGATAGATTCTTTTTTCCTCTATTTTTTCTTGTTGCTACTCTATTACACTTTTAAGAGAATCTAGCTTAACTTCAGAAGAAAAAGTTGCAGTTAAATATTGGTAAAAAACACAGTCTGATGTCGTCTCGTTGAAATACTCAAGTGTCAAAACAACAATAGAAAAAATAGCGTCAATAGTAGGGATGTAGCAATACTATTTGGAGACACATTGTTAGGGATCCCTGTGCCTTCTTGATGTTAATAACGAATGAATACCATAATGATGAAACCAACTTTATTATTGAAGAAATAGGAGTATATATAGAGGGAATATGTGTCAGGGAATGAGTATACACATGTCGATCAGTCAAGGAATAAACATATGACTGCAACACACATAAAGACTGCCAATTTTCATTGTGAAAATTGGCAGTCTTTATGTGTCTCCAAATGGTATTATTACATCCCTAGTCAATAGACGACGAGAAAAATGTTACGAAAGAAAAAGAACTGGTTTATAATGGATATTGCCGATGCGGATGACGAAATAATGCTAAAAATCATGCAAAATATTGACTAGGCGATTTTATGCTATTAAATACTCAGACTCATCATGGGAAAATCATTCTTTTTTATTTTTAAATATTTTAACTAAAGCAGATTAATCTAAACTTCGATTCTGACTTGAAGTTTTATCAAATCAGCAATAATTTTCCTTTAGTTGTGCCTGATGCATTGACTGAAGATTGTACATTCGAATTACTGTCCTCGACTTCAACTAGTATGAATCAAACATCAGTAGTAGTTCAACAGATAACATTTCCTATGATTACATCACAGCAATCTATAGCAGCGATTGATACTGACGCAAATTATTTGACAGCATCAATTTTAATACCATCATCTAAAAGTAAAGGTTGCAACGCTTTTGTACATAAGCTAGTAAAACAGACACAAAATGGAAATGAAACCAATCTTGTACGTAAACGTGAAGTGCATAAGAGAATTGAAGCAGATCGACGAGAACGAGAAAAGGCACTTTCTGAAGAATTAGCAAAGTTAATTCATAATTTAATTGATTCAAAATCAAAAAACATTCCGCTTCATGATTTACTTAAAATTGCTGCTGATCTAATATCTGACATAAATTTACGTCGCCAAAATGATCGATTACGCCCATCAAATTTAACCAATAATGAATATCATTTTTAAAAACTTTAACCAAGTAATTTATTTTTAATTGTAACAACAATCGAACCAAAATCATTTCGTATTATTCATGTTACGGACGCAATGAATTGTATTTTAAATGTTACACGTGAAGATTGGTTTGGAGAAGATTTTTTTAATTTATGCATTCAGAAGATTTAATACATTATCAAAGTCAACTGACGTCATTAAATCAAATAATCATGATATGTATTCATCTGTTGTTATTGATGGTCTGGCAAAAACAATTGATCGTTCATTGAATCCTGTACAAATCAATATATCGGGTTTTCTCGCGTTTGTTGGAGTATGTCATTTACCGTTAATAAAGAAATACAACGAAACAAACACGTGTCTTCATAAGAATTCTCAATTGAATACATTTTGTTGTCGTTGTTCACCGGATGATTGGCAAATTTTTCTTGTTGACCGTTCAGTATTAACATTATCATCTTTATCATATGATTTATTGCGTCAAAAATCTATACTAGCTTTTATACATAACAATGAACAACCACTGTTACATCAAGCTTTATTAGATTCAATAAGAGCAGCTTCGCATAGATCAATAACATGTCATTTGATACATCCAACTTTACAAATTTTGATACTAATTTCAGTTGAAATCAAACCATTTTTCAATGCCATTACTTGTTAAGTTTACTTTATTGAATTAGCATGTAAAATTTTAACTCAATAAGCACTATATGTAAAACTCAGTAATAATTCAATGATTCAGCTTCCATCTAATTATTATCCAGATGAATGGACTGCAAATAGTAAACTATTGTATAATTAAAGAAAATGGATAGAAGCCGCTTCAATAAATATTACATTTGACTTTTTATAGTATAGAAAATTCTCTCGATACATTTGAAATAAAACACAAAAGTTAAGCTTTTTTTCTCGTATTCAATGCATCGATTTAATACTTTCTAATCGAAAGAAGATTTCCAGCCTGCAAGATAATGGTAAAGATCAATGATTGGTATTTGTATTCACGGAAAACGATTTTTAATGGCAGTGTTTTGATTCTTTTTTTCTTAAAAGAATTTTTAAAAATAATGGTTCGATGAGTTCCTATTTAGATCCTTGACATTTTCTCGTCGTGTTCCTAAGTTTAGAATTATCACCCTTTTATTATGGCATCTAATTTAAGTAAATTTCAGGCTAGTTTGAAAATATCCCAAATATCAAATCGCATTCACAAAAGAGCTAATTTCATCACCGAGTCATGTGACATCTATGATATGTTTCATAGTTCTGCGCAGATCAGCTTTAAATCATAAATCATGATCAACATTTATGCATACATATTTTTCAAGAATTTGTTTTATTTGTCATTGTGTTTTTATTTATTTTCCTTCACCAAAAAAGATTTAGATTTCATAGCATTAAACCCTTTCTAAGATAATTTCAAGTTCCATTGAAAGTAAGATAGAACAAAACGAATTCATTTCACTTGATAAATATTAGAAACTTAGTTTATGGGAAGCTATCAGAAAGTTAATCATATTGAGTTGCAGACATTACTGAGATTGAATTCTGTGTCAGGACCATTCACAACAGCCGATGCTTCCAAAAGAGTATCTCCCGTTCGTGTGAACACATATGCATGTTTGTCACTTGGTACTTGTATCATAGAAGTTACAACACCTGCTGAGTTAAACACACAACGGATCGATACAATTGAGGTTGACGTACCCGTCAAGACGAAATGCCATCCAAATGCACCATTTGCTGAAACTGGGCAGTCACCTTGTTGGAATCCAGGATTTGTTGAACCAACATGTGTTGAGTTTAAATGAGCTTTTTGAGTTCCAGGAGCTAGAGTTGTTGTCACCTCTAAAATGTGATAGAGCTATTAGATTTTCAAAACAAAAGACATCGGATAAGAATAGCATACGAATACATGTCACGACTCCTCCCGTAGGAACATTTGTGTAGCCAGACTTGCAAGTGCATACAACTGCATTGGTTGAAGCATCATGTGAGCAAGCTGCATTCGAATCACATCCTCCATTCTTCACTTGGCAGCTGTCTGAAACAGGAAAAGTCGGTAAAAGACTGCATTTACATACAATCGAAAAGAAGCGCTTAGCACGAATTAAAGGCATAATAGCTTATGTGGAAATCTCTTATCAGCAAGTCTTAATACTCCATGTCATTTCACAACAGTTAGAAAAAAACAAAATAGGTCAGCTAAAAATATCTACTAAGATTTGAACTTGCTCTCATTAAAACATTTTAACTGATACTGTGTGCTTTCAAATAAGAGAACTAGTTGAAATTCAAATGTTTCTCTCTACTGAAATATATTTAGTTTACATATAATATTTTCGTTAGTGTAGTACTGTTACATTCAAGATCCGTTTTTCCTATGTTTAGCAATAATTCGAAGACATTTATTTGCTTATTCAAATTTTCAACACAATATGGAAATAGGAAAAAGTAAACTTCAAAAGCTTATTCGTAGTTAATATTCAACCGTTAAGAAAAATTCATCGATAAACTGAATTCCTCAATGATAGAATTCAATATAGCTATAAATGAATTTCACAACGGGCTGGCAGAAGCGATTCAATTTTGTCTACTACTTTACGTGAAGAATTAAAAACATTCTTTTGATGTCGATTTATTGAAATTTTGTGTACGTAAACATTATAGGTCACTGAAGTTGTATTTTTTCTTTATATTTATGATATTTTAAGATTCATCGACAGGAACTAATCAGAATAAGAATCAAAGGCAAACGCTAAACACAACTATGAAGTTTTAGATAATTGTAATTACTCATGCATAATTTCCTTTCAACGTGACTGTTAACGTATACTATTGTTGGTACGAAAACTTCTGGACAACTATTAATAAGTCAACTGTTTAAATCATAAAATTTCTTAGTTTTTTTTATGATGAACTCCAATGAAATAATTATTTATGTAAAACAAACTTAGTTTGATATTGTACCTGTACATTTAACTGTAGTATCACAACCTGTATTGACAAATCCATTGTTGCACCTACAAACAACACCATTGGTTGAGGCATCATGGGAACATGTAGCATTCGAATCGCATCCACCATTATTCATTTGACAGGCATCTAAAAGTTCAAACACATCGTCTAACATTCGAATATGATGCCATTTTAAGTTCATACCTGTGCATTGGATGGCAGAACCTGTGCCACTATTAACATATCCATTTTTGCAACTACAAACAACGGCATTGGTTGAGGCGTCATGGGAACATGTAGCATTCGAACCACATCCACCATTATTCACTTGACAACTGTCTTTAAGGAGAATAGGAAATATTTGTAAGATAAAGTACAATATGTAATGTTTCCCTGCGATTTTCGTATCTTATTCATCATGTTGGGTGAAGATTGAAGAAATTTTTGGGTAAATATTAATCAAAGAGTTCAGTGAAACTACAATATTTTTCGACCCTATGAATTGGTAAAAAACACAGGCTGCCTTAATGGCCATCACTAATCTTTGAGTCATATGGAGTATTCAGCAGAAAATCTTGCTGACCATTCATATTTTCATTTAGTAATTTTTTAAAGTACTCTTGCCGCAAAAAATTTCACTGAATCTCATCAAATCACTTGAGCACAGTTGTTGCTTTAATAGAGGTCATGTTATGAAGACAAAATACAACAATCGACGTAATGGTAATAAATGCTAGAAGCTATTCCCTAACAACTGGAATGAAACATGCCTGTTAATTGGAGAAATAAAACATTCAATCCGCACTTGAGATATGTACAATATTCTTAAATATTGTTTTTTTCGATGTAGTATACAATCAGATTGATTTTTACAATCTATGAGTAGCTAACTAAAGATATGTAGTTTTTAGTACTACCAAGCATTAAAAAATTCTTTTTAGATATAAAATCTTTTAAACATGTATAATGGAAGTTAAAATTTCATGGTTTCTAATGTCAAATTTATAGTAATATGTGACAAAAGTACTATTCAAAATTTCTTGGGTTTCCGTTAGCTATGAGAATTTGGCCTATTACCATAATCATTTCCCCTACCTGTACAATAAACCGAATTACCAAAACCTGTATTTGTGTAACCCTTATTGCATGTACATACAACAGCATTGGTTAGAGAATCGTGCGCACAAGCAGCATTTCCATCACATCCACCATTTTCCACTTTGCAGCTATCTAAAAGCAAGTAAAGAAATAAAACATTAAATCATAATAGAAGACATAAAGGAAGGAAGAATGCTAATTTTGAACTGATCACAATCATAAATACTATATCAATAATCAGTTCTGTTAGCAATATAGTATATTAAAATACTTATTTTGAAAGGCATGAATTCGAGAAGATCACTTGAAATCAGCATTTGTTTTACAAAAACATAGTTGTCACTCACTAATATCGAAACAGCAAGATTCTAATAACAAGTTTGCTTTCAAATACGTTTTTCTGCTCAAATATTTCAATGTGGAAATTCATTCGATGCATACTATTGGTTATGTAGTATATTTGAATTTTAAGCTGACAGATAAATTCCAAAGTCACGCCATTGAAATTTCACAAACCGTCAACATATGTTAGTAGTTCCACATGAAATAGTCATTTCAAAAATTATTTCCAAGCATCTACCTTTAAAACAGTTAACTCTTGTATACAAGAATTTCTATTATCTAATACGAGCTATAGTAGTTCACTATCTTATGTGCAATCGAAACTGATCAAGCTGAAATTTGTATTCTAACTCTGATGTGTTTAACCATTCGAACAGTTCTAAACACGTGTATTTCAAGTATGTTAAAACTCAATACAGTTTACTATTGAATGATTTGTGGCTTACTGCTAAGAAAATCTGCAGTAGATTTCTCAAAAATAGATTCTTCGAAATAAAATATTCTTGATCATCGCTTAGACCCTTCGAACAAAACTGTTATACAAACAAGCATTACTTGTTAATGGCTTACTATTGTTAGCACTCGCGAGTCTTTAATAGAGCAGGCGAAATGATAACTCTTCAATGTTGATTCTATTAACTTCAGCACACTACGACGTATTACGAGCAAAAACCAATGTTATCTTTTAACAATATAAAATACAAACTATAGAAGTGCACAATACTATAAATTGTTCATCTCTCATCAGTGAAACATTCCTTGAACTTTTGTTTCAACTAAGATACTACTCATGTTTCAGAAATCAGCAGCAGTCTATTAGCAAGCTCTCTAGTATCTATTATCAAATCAAACATTTATTTAGACAATTAATAAGTGCTAAAATGTTTGTCACAAAACACCGGAGCAGAGTTCTTATGCATAACGCAGTAAAATTACTATTATGTGGTTTATGCCACAAGTTCTTCGGTATGAAGTTTTCCAAAAGTAAAACAAAGCGCCAACACCTATCAACTTAGTTTCCTTGGAATTTCTCACACCCCTGTTCTAACTAACCCATTGTTCATTTCAAAGGGATCCAAAACACTCAGCAGCAAAATGATAGCACTCTTGAATAATCAAGAAACTCACCCACACATCCAGCAGTAACGTCACAACCCGACCTAACGAAGCCAATTGGACAACTGCACACCACTGCGAATGTCACAGAATCATGCGTACAAGTGGCATTTGAATCGCAGCCACCATTATTAACTTTACAACTATCTATAACCAAAACGGAATTTAAAATGAGAGGAAAACCATCTGCGCGACGATGAATAGTTACCCGTGCACATGAGATTGCTCCCATTTCCAGAATTCGTGTACCCAATCATACATGCACATTGAATCATCATTGTCTTGAAATCATGGCTGCACACCGCATTATCACCACATCCACCATTATTCACATAACAACCATCTGCAAAAAAAAACAGGAAATAAACTCTCTCTTACATAATCATTCGACCCACTCACCACTACACTTCACCAGATCAGCCGTTCCAACATTAACATATCCTACTCGACATTCACAAACAACCGCAAAGTCCGAAACTCGATGCGAACACTCCGCATTTGGATCACACCCACCATTATTCACAGCACAACTGTCTAAATATTTTCGAAAATTATATCCTCCTTATGCAGATTCCAAGTTCCACACTACTCACCAGAGCATGTTACCGCTGGCGCCACTCCAGTGTTGGTGTAACCTGTTTTGCATGTGCACACTACAGCGAACGTTTCGTTGTCATGCGAGCAAGCAGCATTAGGATCGCACCCTCCGTTGTGTACCGTGCAGCTGTCTAGAAATGGTGTAGATTGAAAAGATGAGTCAAATGGCAATTAAACTCCGAAGGCACTAACCACAGCATATGACCGCTGGCGCCTCTCCTGTGTTGGTGTAACCTGTTTTGCATGTGCACACTACAGCGAAAGTTTCGTTGTCATGCGAGCAAGCAGCATTCGGATCGCAACATCCGAAGAGCGACGTGGAGGG
>CAJNYU010000596.1:0-22423 GCA_905331475.1 Rotaria socialis | reverse complement strand
TCCCCGCCGGATCCTGGCAGATTTGATTGGGAATCATGCCGTCTTCTGGTGTTATCCGGTGCTGGTTCCGACGGATTCCGACTGAATCCGGAGGCAGGATGGAGTGACTTGGGAAGGAAGGAACAAAATAAAGTTAGCGGCCACTAGTGCCATCTGAGGACGCTAACAACTTGAGAAACCTAAATGGCAGCTGTTATCAGCCTCAATTTTACAACATACTGAAATATGTATCAGTATCAGTTATTTGAATATATGCATCACATGATAAATGAAATTAAAACCCACTTCGTATTTCTTATTATTGACATAGTGTTTGAATGACTGAGATATTTATTCATTTTTAGATGAATTGATATTATCAACATCTATATTGACAATCATTTTATTAATCAGTTGGTTGCTTTAAAATGTAAGCTCTGAATTACAATGACGATCGTAGGGTTGCTGTTGCATTCCAATAGAAACATCTTATGTTCTGTTATTCCTGTTGAGAGTGAGAGTACGATCGAAAGTAGAACAACAGTTGAGAATGTTCTTTCACTAGATCATGCTGATTTATAAAAAGCAACGATTCTAGTAAAAATCCGTCAATCGTGAAATCCACCTTTAGTTTTTCGTTATAAGTGGAATAGTATTATTCTACTTCATTGATTGCGGCCAGTCAAGACAAATAGTTGAGAAAAATATTTTCCTATGTAAATTTAATCTCTGTTCATTCATATTTGAAGTCGAATCAGACATGAATAAAAACTATTTGTTTATCTCGGATAGGAACCAATATTCTGTAATTATATTTGACGAAAGCGTTGATGATAGATTATCATTGGAAAATAGTTTAAATTCAACAACAGTATTACAAATTGATCAAAGCTACTGTACAATCAAATGCAGTCCGAATTTAAGTGGATCTGATCACGAAAATTTCAAATCCAATTGTGAAAATATTAAAAAATTATTTCAGTCGAACGATTCCGCTATTTTGTTATTCATAATTCATCTTGATGATGATCAAACAATTAATATTGAATCAATAATTACATTTCAAATTCTTAATGAAATTTACGAATTCGACAGTCGATCATTTTTATTTATTATTGATAATCCATATTCAAATCCCGATCCAAATTGTATAAAGAAAAATCTCGAGAAATTGTTGAATATTACCAACGTTCGGGTATGTTTCACTAATATAGAAGAAAATTCTCGTGAATTATTGATTCAATCTATTCGAAACTGTACACCTACTCAATGTAACAAAGATAAGGTATTCTCATGTACACATGAACAAATAATAACAGTAAAGAAAGAACTTGAAAAGAAACAAAATTCTTTAATTAATTTATTGAAGGAGATTAATATTAAAGTAGAGGAAAACGGAGATTTATGCAAGTTTTTCTACAAAGATATTCGGTATGGTTACGACAATGAGAAAAATGCTTTAAGTTGTAGCAATGATCAGGGAATCAAGCTTTTGAATAAGAAAGAATTTGGCATTTTAAAATATCTTTTGAGAAGAGATGCGCTATTCAATAAATCAAAAAAAATTAACGAAGAACTGGAAAAAGGAAACTTAGATCAAACGATTCAAGATTATTTGACAAAACAAAATGAACATATTCAAGTAAGTGGTGAAGAGACTAAAAAACAACGACTAGAGGAAATTAATGAAATGATCGCAGAGTTAGAAACAGATGTTAACGAAAATATCGATGAAAGAAAACGTCAATTAAAAAGTGAACTCGCTGATTTCGAACAATGCCTTAACAATATTGGAGAACTAAAAAGAGCTATCATGACAAAAAAAGAACAGATTTATAACTTGTCTCAAAATATTGCTGATGAGAATCGAGGAATACAAGAAAATGATGAAAACTTGAACGATCTATTAAAGGCAAAAGTATTTCAATTCATATATAAGCTTGAGTTTTATCAGGCTCAGCAATCAAAAGAGCTACAAAAAGACGAATATAAAACAACAGTGTATTGGGATAGATTCAATATCGAGAAAGAGAAGAAAGACGTTAACATACTAGAGCAGCATTTAGAAAGCAAACGCAATGCTTCACATAAGTTGAAGAATAGCTTAGAAACAGAAAAGAAAGAAGTAGAGAGATTAGAACAAAGAAATAACGATTTACTTGGTTTTATTACTAAAATTGAGATAGAAATAAGTAATCTGAACACTAAAAGCGAAAGCATAGATAACGAAATCAAAAAACTAAAGGAAAATAAAGAAAAATTCGAAGAAGAAAGAAAAGCAAAAATTCGGAGAAAAAAAGCTGAAAAAATTTTTGTGGACGTAGGAGGATCAAATAATTACGATCCTAATTTAAAATTAAAAAGTCGTCCACATCGCGACTGCCTCGTCACTCCAGGAGTAGGATATTGCCATTATATAGGTGCGGTAGAACAAGCAATAGAGTTTGTCTCAAATAAGCTTGATTCTGCAGGGAGTATAAATGAAGAAGAAACAAAAAAGGAGTTGCTTGAACACTTGTGCTCAACAGAAAGATATCCACATTCTGTTGCAGATATCAAAAATGGAAAACATACTAAGGATTTAGAAAAAGTTGTCGATGAAACAATAAAAAAACTACATGTATTAAGAGATGAAGCAGAAAAAATAAAAAAGGAATATGACGAGAAAATAAAAAAGATAGAAGATGAGATCAAAGGCAAAGAAACCGAATGTAGAGATATTAAACACAAAATCACAGAGAAGCTAGGTAATTTATCGCAACATCGGGAAGAAATCGCAGAAAATGCCTCGAAAATTGCCACTATTAAAGAAAATATAAGATACATCGAATCAGGCATTAAGCATAAAAAAGAGATCATTTCATTTATAGAGGAAAAGAAAAAAATCTTTGATATTAGACTTCGATTTGTGACTGAATATAATGAAATAAAACAAAAAGATATTGACACGCAAATTACGAGCTACGAACATTTGCTTCTACAAATAAATAAATCAGATCCATGTCCAACATTTCTTAAAGATCAATATCAACAACAAATAGATTTATTAAAAGAATATCGTAATTGTTTAGCAGAAGAAAATAAGGATAAACAAGCTGATTCTAAAAGAAAGAATCCTGATGCTAGCTCGAATATCGAAGACAAATCGAATAATGTAAACACAACACTCTCATCGTTAGAAGATAAACAAAAACGAATCGAACAGTTAAAAGTCGAATTAGACAAGTTAAATTGTGACAAAGAAGAAGCTGAACGCAATTTAAAGGAAAAAAATGTTATTCATAAATTCGAAGTCACTAAACGTCAGTTGAATTATTTAGAGTCTCTGGTAGAAATTCAAGAAATTCAAGAGAAATCAATCTTATTGAGTAAGTCGTCTCTAATAAATAGTTTAACTCATTATGGGTTCAGTCTCTGGGGTGGAAATTATGCTTATCCTCTACCGGATCCTAAAGGACATGAACAAGCTCAGCAAGATGCAATCAGAAATATTAATCGTTTACTGGAACATGTTGATTCAGTTGATAAGTACCTAATTCAATTGCAAGCTGAAAGGCAAACTCTTGATCAGTTGAACATCACTCTGAAAGAAAACAAACTTACTCAGTTTAAAGATATTGAAAAGTTTTTAATGCCTCGATTTATTCGTTTATCAGGATGTGATCAATTCAATCATGGAGAAACATTGAGTCAAATCGAATCTTTTATCTCGGTTTTGATTGCTGAGATCTTAGATCGATCACATTTATATGAAATCGATGGTTTCAATCCACTTGATCCCATTATTGAACGAGGTCTAGTGAAAATTCTAATGAAATTAGAAGATCATTCGGATCTCTCTAAAGCTTTATCAGAAGTTAATAGTGAATATTCCGATGAAGGTCATATTTCGCAAGTGACAATTTTTGAAATAGGAAAACAAAGTGAAACTCTAACGGATCTCAAAGTTCAAAACAGAAGAGAATTATTTCTTTTTAAACAAGATGATCTATATTTCGTTTTAAAACATGATCAAACAATGAAATTAATTGAGAATGAAAATCTTAATTTCAAGTTAAATATCAATAAAATTCTCTCTGATCTAGCGAATGAAACAGATCTGTTAGAAGATTTATGTCAAAGACGAATAACATACGCTTATAAACAAAAACTACACACATCGAATGAATTGACACGAGTCTATCAAAATGAAATCGAACAATTCGCTCAAATTTATTCAGTGAAAGAATTTAATGCGATTTTTTCATCATATACAAATCAGATGTTGTTCTACTTTTTATCGAATGTCGACGAAAATTTAGATAAACTCGGATTGAAATTAAATCAATTTGATTCGGAATTCGAAGAGATTTCAAATTCTAGTTTAATTAAGATTAAAGATCTGTATAAAACAGCAATTGTTAGAGTTTTACTTCGTGAACAAGAGAGAAGAAAACAAATTCGTGTAGAAAAGATCACAGAAAATGAAAATGAAGAAATACATTTAACAAATCTTATTCTACAAGATGAAGAAAGCGAAAAACAATTATTAGAAAAGTTCGATGAAAAACGAGAGGAAATTTCTAAGATTGAAGCCGATTTAAATCAAATTCTCGGTACTTTGAATCAATCAGAAGAAATTTATAAGAAAAGGATTGAAGATTTAGAAAACAAACAGATAAATATTTTAGCGAAGTTGGATCGTTTGAAGAAAGCATTAGCTACATTAAGTGAGGGTATGGTTCCTAATGAAGTAAAAATTCGAGAAATAAAAGAGAAAGTAGAAAATTTACAGATTCAATCGGAAGACATCGCCAAGAATATAGAGGAGACACAGAAAAAATTAAATGAAACAATAGAACAAAAATCAAAATTATCGAACGAGAAAAACGCTTTAGAAATCAGAAAAGGACACATTATTGTAGAAAAAGAAGATCAGGAAAAGAAATTGGAAGAAAAGGAAAATGAGATAAATCAAAATGAAGCTTGGAAGCAATTTCTACGGAATTTAAATAGAGCATTTCTTGATGAGCAGATTTACGAGAAAAGACAGCCAATTTTCAAGAAGATCTACTCGGTGCAAAATTTATCAGAATTATACAATATTTTACGAGCGGATGAGGATCTGAAAAAGATTTTATTTGAAAATCTCAAGGAAAAATATGTTGACGATTACGTAAATAATCCAGCTAATTTATTTCGTGATGAAATCTCTAACTTACATATTAAATTAAAACAATTAGCTAAGAGTTTCATAGGTCCGTTAAATGGTGACTTAGTTTCTGAACTTGGTAAAAATATCAAGGGAGATTCGATTCAAATTAAAAAATATAGAATCTCCACCGGTGGTAATGTTTCCTATCGAGAAGTTCATCGAAATGTAAAAGATACGATTGAAAGAGAGATAAAATGTCGAACGGGCTCCTTGTATTTCGATAATGAAATTTTACAAGTGTCAACAAATGGAATCAATTCATTCGATGATTTACCTCAAGAGATACGATCACTTGCTAATGACAGAATCAAAATCAAATATCAACAGCATGAGTGGAATAATAGATTCAACAAAAAATATAACGAAGCTGTTAATCAATTCAATGAACTAAAGATTGATTATAGACAGTTTGTTTGTTGTTATGTCGATCAAATTGAAATTCTTTGCGGAGGCTCCTTTCTACTAGATACGAGTGAATACTATCCAGGTATTGATTTGATAGTTCGAACTAAACAAATGAAATGTGGAAATAAAGGAGAATCTGTTAAGTTAGTAACTACAGGATCAAATGCTCCAGAATTTGAGTTTAAACAAGCATCAGATGGACGTAAGAAACGTGATTATATCGATGTCCCAGGGGGTCATTCTGGATACGATGGCGAATTCGGTCGACATGGTCAGCATGCAGGAAATATTTTTATTAAAATAGATGGACCTATAGAAGGTTTAGATCTGTTAGAGTCTATCGAGCTTTCAGGTGGTAAAGGTGGCGATGGCCAGTTAGGTGGTAATGGCGATAAAGGGCGTAAAGGAAAAGATGGAGAAAATGGAACGGCAGAAGATACGCGTGGGTTTGCAGGTGGGCAAACTACTTTTGGACTTGGCCAGGCAGGAACCAAGAGCGGAGATGGAGGAAGTGCAGGTTTTTCAGGACGTGGTGGTCGAGGTGGGCAGCCAGGAAACTTAAGAATTAATGATAGGCAGGGTGATTTGTTCGAACGAATTAGAGATCGAGTTCAACGAAACGAAGGTTCATCAGGTAAAGATCCTGATTTGTCAGGTGATAATGCATCAAAAGGAGGAGAAGGTGGTGATCCAACGATAGTTGGTATGGATCAAGTCAAAAATAAGAGAAGCGTTTTTCACAGAACAAAACCCGAAAATGGTGAAATTGATATTCCCTATCTACTAGAGAAAAATCCTAGATTACGAGAAGAAGTAGAAAAAAATAGCAAGTTTGGAAATAGAGGTCTATCCACAACTGCGACAGTTGCGTTCATGCTGTTCGCTCCTGCCATTCTTGCTCCCCTTCCATTATTGATTAACCGTACTATAGCCTATAGAATGAGTAAAAGTGAAGACGAATATAAACAAAATCCAAGAAGAGATAAAAATACAAAAGGAAAATCAAAAGAAAATGAAACAAGTCGCTTTAGACAAGAAACTGAAAACGAATCGCAAAGCATTCAAAGAGATTTCACTAATACTTCGAACTTAGATCGATCTTTACTTGAGAAGTCGAACGAATTTTCAGAAGCTATCGGAAATAATTCACATCAACAGAGAATCGACCAACTCAACTTAGAAAAAAAACAATTTGAAAATAGTATAGCAGATTTTAAATCACAAGAAGAACAATTAAAAAGTGATGTCGAATCAAAAGAACAAACGATAGCACAACTAGAAACGGAAATAAATCAATACCAAAATAGTTTAACTGAGTTAAGAACGACAAATTTAGAATTGAACAAACAAGAAACATTAAACTTAACAAAGGAAGTTAAACTTATGACCAACCAGCAAGAGTTACGAGATAAAAGAAATGCAGAAACATTAAGTCAACAGATTTCTATGGCTAGTTTAGAAAAACATTTGAATTTGCATGGTCAATATCAACAAGAGTATAATCAAATGAAAGAATCTTTAAATAGATACAAAGAGGCCAAAGAACTTCTTTTGAGAAAAAAGAAAGAAGAAGAAGCTCATATTGAGAAAGAATTAGCGAGATTAACTAATAATTTACGAGAGAATAGGAAAAAGTTGAATCATTCCACGAATGACAAACTTAAATTAATGAAAGATGAAATTATTTTGAGTGAAGATCTTTTACAAAAAACTCAAGAAGAAGTACAACATGAGCATGAACATGAAATCCATTATCAGTTAGATCAAGACATTGACATTGACATTCCAAAAAATAGAAAACCTCTTTTGAATCAAATTGAAAGCCTTGCTTTTACACCATTTGCTCGAAAATTAACAAATGATGACCAAAACAGAGAGTATTTTCAATCGTTTCCAGAATTCAATAAACTACTTAATAATACAAGAGACGATAAAGTCTTGGAAGAGAAGGCTTGTGTATCCATCACAGCCGATATAAATAAAATGACTCAAAAGGAAACAAAAATCGAAGAATTCAATCCATATCCTATCTTAATGAAATCATTAGAGTTAACGGTAGAAGTATTTAACAAAATTTCTGACATAGAATTAAGCGACATAGAATTTGATTTAAATCAAATCGAACGATTTTATCGAGGAATTCATTATAGTTGTGAGATTAACATTAATCAAATTAATGAAAATATTCGAAAAATGCAGATTGCTAATGACGATTTCAATAATTCCGAACTCAATAAAGTTTTTTTAGATTTTATGAAACGAATGCAGTTAATAACTATCGAAAAGTTTTTAGATAAACGTAATGAACAAACTAGAAACAATTTATTGACAAATCTTAACTTAGTTTCAGATTTTTTAAATCGCAAAAGTGAAGAATTACTATTTTCTTATTTGGATAAAGATTTCTTCAATCAATTATCAGATTTAAAAGAAAATCTAGGTGATTTCAATAATACTCTGTTGATCAATATAGAAAATGGATTAAGAAATATAAAAGAAAGGCGATTTTTTCAACAGATTAATATTCTTGATGATGTTGAACAAGTTATTGCAATATTTGATCTGAGAAGATTATTTCGATTAGAATGTTCAAGTATTGACTTCCATCACTATGATTCATCTTGGACTCCATTGGAATTAGAAATGCTAGAATTTAATGAAGGACCAACCTTCGAGAAACTTATTTTGTTAGTTACAAATTTTCAGAATACCTTAGCAAAAAAACAAGATTATTTTTATGGACGATCTTTAAAAAGTGATAGGAATTTTTTTGAAGTTATTATTCATAATTTTGATCACTTTGCAAAGGATACTATAGAACTAGAGCTATTGAAAAAGTTCGAAGGAGTTATAGACTCGTTTTCTACACCATTAACATTCTTAGCCGATATGCGTAGAGAACTTTTGAAAAAAATTCGAAATAAATTTCTTTTAAATGAATTAATAATATCTTTAAGAGAGAAAGATTATTTACCGAAAAATTGTCAGAATATCGTGAATAAATTGCTGTCGACAGATGTACATCTTGATGAAAGTAAGAAACAAATACTTGAAGAGAAAATTAATAAAAATCAAGAGAATAATGCTGAACTTGTTTATAACGAATTATTGAGTTTAATTAATCATCCTGGAGAAGCGCAAGTCAAAAGTGAGCAGGTCGATGAAGAATTGAACGAAAGAAACGAAGACATGAAATTCATAGAAGAAATCAAGAGTTCTATTAAAAACAAATTTCAAAATGATCCTTTAGAAAATACGTCATTATCTAGTATAGAAAACCTTGTCGAAACTACTATTTTACAAGTCTTTAGTGAACTTTATGATACTTATGACGATAAATCAACACGTTCTAAAGGCATAGAGAGTTATAAACAACAAGTTCGATTTATTTTTAATCGAGATAATGAAAATCTTAAAAAATGCCTTTTTATGTTCCAAACATTATGCCAAGAAAGTTATTTTTATGAGAACTCTTCGAATATTTCTCAAACAACTGATTCGTCACAAGTTAATACTGTTCTTTTTGACTTAGATTATTCTTATCACAGTTTACGTTATGAATTGGAAAATAGTCGAAAACTAAAGAAAACTGCCGAATACGTTAAGGAATTAGAACGGATTAAGTGCAGTTTATTAAAAGATACTGAAAATCATTGTCGGAATAATGTGAAACAAATATCGGACAGATTATATAAAAACTTAAAGGACACTTTATTTCGATTGAAAGTAAAAAACAAATTAACTGCAAATAATATCAACACCCGAATCAATTTGTATCTTCAAGATAATAAGCAATCGAAAGATGAAGGATGGAGTCAATGTGAGAATATTTTAAGTGAAATACTAACGGATAACTTCTCTCATCTTACAAAAAATGATAAATTATTAGAAAAATTTTTTGGAGATATTTATGTAAAAAATGATGAACTATTTCGTTGTCTCTTAAATTCATGTGGTTTTCAGATTTTACCCAATGCATTTGAAATAATTCGAAGACTTCGAAAGAGTTTATATAAACACCAGTGTTCAAATGATTTTCAAGAAATTCTTCTCATAAAATATTTTCAAGTATGCGAATACAATACTGCATCTGTCATAGGCTGTTTAAATGATTTATCGGGAAAATTAGACAAATTAGATGATTTCGAGAATGCTGTTTATCGAGGTTTATTAGTTTTAAACAGTGATTTCAACATAGACATAAATGAAGTCGAGTTCTATTCTCGATTAAAAGAACTTATTAATGAAGTTCAATCACATTATGAAAGACAATTACAATTTGCAGATCAACTTCAAACTCTACAACCTAATGGAACAGATAGTAAACATATAGACGATGTCCGTCCGACAGATACAGATATTGAAAACATTAAAAAAATTCGATTTTCATACAAACATGAAGAGAAATTGTTCGATTGTTCTACTACGAAAATGGACAAAGATTGGTTAATATATTTACGTTTCGCTCATAACAGTATTACTACTGATGAAGTACTAGATAAAATGAAACGCCATTATATTGAAGAAATTGAATCGTTCACAAAAAAGAGAGCTGATGAGCAACTTGAAGAATTTTTCAAAAAACATGCTGCAAACGAAAATGATGATAAACAAACAAAATTTTTAAATCTATTGAATAGTAGGAACGATAAATTACTTCCCGAGCTATTTTATCATCTTAAAACTAGCATCAGATTTGAATTTGAACATGTACAGAAACTAAGTGACACAATAAACCAATTGAATTCATCGAATCAAAACGGTCAATTTGATGAACTAATCATCCTTTTAGAAGAATATGAAACTAGTTTATTTGTTAATCTAATCGAATCATTGTATAAGCCCATTTTCGAAAAGCAAAGTTCATGCGAATTGAAATTATCGAATAGAAAAAAGAATATCATGCATCAATATGAACTTAATTTGCAGTCGCAGAACAAACAATATCATCAACTTCAAAAGAAATTCATTGAACTTAGTTTGGAAAAATTTGAGAAAGTTTTCAATGAAGATAAGGACGATCTTTTTTATCAAAATCGAATAGAAATATTTGATCGTTTAGCAAAAGATATCGAAAATAAAAATAACGATGAAACAGAACAAATTTTAGGTTCGCAGTTAAATCAACGAGTTTTTGAAAATTTAAAGGCAAATACTCTTTTTGAAGGAAATATAATCGATTCGAATCGTTCAGTAACAATTCCAGATAGGCGTCGAATCAAACAAAAAAGCATTTTTAATAGAAAGAAACTTGATTATTTTTTCGATGAGCGCGGAAGATTTTCATCTGAACTTGATAATGAATTGAAGCGATGTTCTGTAGAGGTTAATGTAAATAATCAGAAACAGGTTTATGATTTTTCTTGGACTGATGCAGACCAATTCGATGAAATTTATCCAATGATAAATCATTTGTATGCATCACATCGAATAGAATTATTTCGGAAAGCAATTGAAAGTTTTCGAAAGAAAATAACTCGAGAAAACCTTATCGAAATTATTAAACAGTCAGCCTATTTATTTCGATCCGAAGGATTAATCGCGTTGAAACCCGAGTCTCAAATAAGTGTGATTATTAAGTTTATAAAAGATTTTCATTCGATTATTGTCGATGCGATGTTTCCTGACCGAGAAGATCAACTCATCCTTTCAGATTTTCTTGACGCATTGAATTTTTTTGAAACATTCGATATTGATTTAAGGAAAGAAATAGACGAATTGAGAGTATGTCTCAAATATAAAATTTATAAGGAACACAATTATGTTTTAGTAGAAAGGGAATATGAAGAATTTATTGAAAAACGACAACAAAATGCATTTGGTATTTCTTTCCAATCAACTGTAACAATAGTTGAGAATATTTTGTATTTGATGGATTTATTAGAAGATTCGAATAAACCCAGTTTTTTCGAAGGATTAAAAAAAGACTTTCCCAATATAAATTATTCAGAAAAAGTGAGTAAAAAGGATTTGGAGGATATCGAAAAAATGTTAAATAACAAAAAAGATGAACGGCTGACACCTGTTGAATCCAATGATGCTTCAGCTGAGCGAATTGATTTAGCACAAATCCATGAGAGCGTTCATATGAACCATCAATCCATAGAAGTAAATCGAAAAAACGTAATTATTTTGATGATCAGATTAGATGAATATTCCGAGATATTACAACGGGAGCAGATTAAGAATTTGTTCAATTCACTCATGAAAATCAATCAAATTAGCGAGTATTTAAGTGATTTGAAATATTTATTGACACATTATTATATCATTAAAATTAGATCTGAGATTGAACAGACGAATCATCACGTGGCTAAGGAATTTGTTCTTTTAGTCGTAAGCTTATCATATAAATTATTTCAGTGTTTAAAAAATCGAAAAGGTTATGAGAAATTATTAGATTATATTGACGAAATCTGGAAGAATGTAGAGAATAAGGACAAGTTAAATGGTACACTATATAAAATTATCGATGAGAATTTTAATGCTGATCTTGAAAAGATCAACGAAAGTAATCTTCATGATGTTTTGCATACTTTTGATGTTTTACCATTGGATTATTTATATCGAAAGAAAAGTTCGTTTAGCAAATTATTCGAAACAGTAGAAAGCTTCAATAATGATGATAACAAGGAGAAATATCTAACAAATCTTATCCGATATTGTTTTCTATTTTGTTCGTTAGATGAAAACGAACTTGAAAGTTCGATTCGTTTTCATTTGACCGATGGAAATCAAACTGATATACTGGTGAAATGTTTAAAGGAGATCATTAATAATACAATAGATATTCGTTTTTGTGATAAGCAACCAAATCCAATCGTGAATACGAAAGAAATTCTTCTCGTTAAAGATAATGGAAAATTTGAGGTTTTTTATCCAAAGGACGAGCAGCGATCCAGCATTGTTGTCGATGATAATTTCAACGTAGGTATTCTTTCATCTTTATGTTTCGATCGAAATCAAGTTTCTCGTGAGACATTTGAAAAGAATTGTAAATTAGTTTATGAAATGGTTCGGATGAAAGGAGGAGAGATTTCTGTGAATTTTGATAAGAATCGAATTATTGAGCACATTACAAGTTCTTCAAATCAAATAGATGTACAAGTATTCTGTAACTATGAAGAAAAACGACAGCTTGATTGGATTTTATCGTTTGCTAAAGAAAATAATCAAACACTTGAATTAGAGAAAATATTTTCCAAACCTGTTTTATCGTGGTTAGAAGAGTTAAATGCATTAAAAATTGAATTAGTCAAACGCAAAATACTTGAACAAATTTCAATTGATGACAAAAACGAAATTGAAGATCGATTTCATGATAGTATAAAATTCTCTCAGTTTTTTGCTAAAGACTGCATCAATGATTGGTTTGAGATAATCGTTAAGGTAAGTCGAAGTAATCTAACGAAGATTTCGTTAACTGATCTCACAAAAATCATTTCCTCACTTTCGGATATTCGAGATCTGTCCATAGTGAAAAAGCTTCTCACAAATACTGAAAGTCATTCATGGTTATATAATATTTTATTTCTACGTATTGAATCGAATTTAAAAATAATGTTACGAGGAAATCTTGGCGATGATTTAGAAAATAGGCTAAGTCATTTGAAAGGAAAATTAAAACTACCTATGGACCCGAAGTGTTTCTTCTTGGATGTATTTGGTCAATTGATTTTAGAATGCGAAGATCAGGAATCGAAGTTATTAGAAAATAATTTTAAACGATTTTTGATCGAATTCATTGATTTAATTATCGAGAGTCGTATAGATTTAGACGAACAATTATTGAAGAAATTGTCTTTGAAACCGTTATCTCTATGGAAATTACCGATTGAAAAAAAGGTTTTTTTCAAAAATCTCGAACAAATTCATATATTTCAACATGCTTTTGAGATTGATCAATCGACTGCCGTAGATTATTTATATAAAATTCGTGAAGAGAAAGGAAACGAAATCTTAGAAAATTTATTAGATCTCATAAAAAAGATTCCAAACAATGAATGTACTCTAAATAAGCTCAATGAATTGTTAGAAGAGTTAACTTTTGGTGGTTTTACTTTAGATAAAGGTAGTCTAGAAGCGATAAGAAATAAACCGTTCGATCAGTGGGAAGATTGTTTGAAAACTTATACTGAACAACAACATTACGAGTTAAATATAGACCAATTGATTGAAGCAATGAAGGAAAAAGTAGGTGAAGGGAAAATAAATGAGAGCATTAAAAATTTGTTAGAAGAGAAGAAAATTAATAATCTATTCGAGACAATCTATTCATTTTGTGGTGAAAGATTCAATCAAGAGGAAAATACATTACAAAGTGAAAAAAAATATTCGTCAATTTGTACACCTCTATCTAATAAAGTAATTAAGGATTGGACAAAAGCTGATATTCGACAATGGGCTGACATATTACGAGAAGAAAAACGTTCTAGTAAAACATACTTTGATTTGAATGAAAAATATCTACCAGAGATTATGGCTGTTATTATACGAGCAGTGAAAATCTATCACGGATATCATCCAAGAAATATTCAATTAATCGCTTTAGCTATATTTTTACAGCCGACTGGTTCAGCAAAAGGTCGATTAGGTAATATATCTACTGGTGAAGGTAAATCATTGATAACTGCTATGTTAGCAGTTTCACGTGCATTAATCGGTGATCGAGTTGATATTGTAACGAGTTCGAAAGTATTAGCTGTACGAGATGCGAGTGATGATCCCGATGAAGGTTATAAAAAGTTCTTTGCTTTATTTGGTTTAAACGTCAGTAATAATTGTGATGATGATTGTGATAATCCAAAGACAGGACAAGCACTAAGAAAAGAACGATATCAAGAGAACCAGATCATTTATGGCGAGACAGGTTATTTTCAACGAGATATTTTGCTGACGAAATTTTTCGGTAAAGATATTAGAGATCGAATAGGTGATATCTTGATTGTAGACGAAGTTGATAATATGTTTATTGATAATGCCGAAAAGATTCTCTATATTTCCCATAATATTGCTGACATGAGGCATTTACGAGATTTATTCATTCAAATTTGGGTATCAGTTAATAACAGAGTTGAACAATTCTATAGCGAAGAAAATGTTGAAAAGATCCATAAGTATATCAAACTAATGATTAAAAATAAAGATTTACAAATCCCAAGGACACTAACAAAATTTATTGATATCAATTTAAAAACTTGGATTACCAATGCATACACTGCGAAATATATTGAAAGTAATGATAGTTATATAATAGGTGACATAGAATCAACTAAACACGGCGAAATTCTAATTATGGATAAAGATACCGGTGTTGAACAGATGAATACACGCTGGAGTAATGGATTACATCAGTTTTTACAATTGAAACATTGTGGAAAATTAAGTGACGAAAGTTTAAAAGCAGTTTTCATATCGAATATGAACTTTTTTAAACTCTATGATACTTTAAACGGAATGAGTGGAACAGTCGGTGATCAAGAAGAAAGAAAATTATTAACTCTTGAATATGGAACTGATTGTTTTGAATTGCCACGTTTTCGAAAATATCGATTTCGATACGAAAAGAGAAAAGAATTTGTTGGTCGAAACGAATCAGAATGGTTTCAAAAGATTGTAGAAGATATTAGAGACAAAATGAAATCTACACGTGAAATAGGTGAAAGTGAAAGAAAGGAAATAGAAAAGATAAGACATACTTCCCAAAGTTTATTAGACATAGTAAATAGTCAGCTAAAAGATCTAAATACAGAATTAAATGATAAAATACGGAATTACAATGTTTTGCTGGAGAAAATAAATAAACTGAAAACAGAGAAGAAGAGTTTAACAAAAGAAATTCAAAATTCATCTGTAAGTGATGATGAAAATAAATCCGAAAAATATTACGATAAACTACAGAAATGTGAAATAGAAATGAATCGGAAAAGAAAGGAGATCGATGAAATTAACCAAGATATTAATTCTTTAAAAGAAGTTATTGTTTTTCATCAGACGCAACATATGAAATTAGAAAAAAATATTCGAGATTTCAATCAAATATTATCAGACGAGAAAAGAGACAATCGGCGTGCTGTTCTCATTATCTGTGAAAAGATTGCCGATTTAGAAAAGATTGCTGCAAAAGTTCGACAAGAATTTCAGCAAGCAAATATCTATACCTATGATAGAGCTTATCGAAAATTTGAAAAAAATATCTTAACTCCAGGTGATATTATTATTGCAACAAATATTGCTGGACGAGGAACTGATTTAGGTATTGATAAAGTGCTTGAGACAAACGGAGGATTACATGTTATTCTATCTTATATACCGGCCAATTTGCGTGTTCACCAACAGGCATTTGGCAGAACAGCCAGAGCCGGAAAACGAGGTACAGGAACTTATATTGTATATGATTCACGTAAGATGGTATTTATACCCGATATGACTGTTGATTTTCTTTTGAATGAACGAGACGAGAAAGAAAAAGAGCGATTAGATGAAATTGTTAAAAAATCCTTTCCAAAAATTAAAATAGAAAATATTCTATTTGAAGAATTTAATTTGTTCAAAGACGAAATCAAATTGAAAATACAAGAAAATTTGCCGAAAACAGAAAATCATTTCTTTCCCGGCTCGGAAGTTTTGCGTGAAGTAACTGAGTCTAAACTGGTCCGACCTTTTCGCTGGGATAATCATGATATCGATTTCAATATGGGCTACTTCGAGTTACAATTAAATAGTTTACAGAATCATTGGGCTTTTTGGTTAAATGAGATGGATGAAAAACTAAGTAAAGTATATGTAACTGGTTCGGATTTGATTTTAGAAAAATTAACTGAATTCAAAGAGAGAATGTTACGAGAACTCGATTTCAATACTTATGGTTTAATAACTGAACCTGCTGAATTAATCAAATTAAGTAAATTACTTATGGATAAGAAAAAATATAGAGAAGCACAGGATTGTTATAGCCAAATCATTAAGGATCATCCAGAGTTTTCAGAAGTTGCTCATTATTATAATGCATTTTGCATTATTCATTTAGGTAGTGGAGATAGAGACGCAAAAATTAAAGCAAAAGTAAATCTTAAAAAAGCTCTCAGCTTATTAGAATCCAAACGAAATACTGTCATGTCGCGTAATCAAATTTTACTCTCTCTAAATCATATAACGCGCAGAAAAGGACAAGCATTGAATGTGAACTATTTCAAGAAACAGAATGAGGGCGAAGCACAAATATTGTCACATCATATAAATGCAATTTTAGAAGCGATTGGTAGTGAGATAAACTCGGATAGTTTTCGTTGTGGAACAATAACAGGAGATAATCCAACTAAAATCTACGAAGAAATATTAAAAGATGATTTTGATCTTATCAAAGATACTCGAATCAGTAAGAAAATAATTATTGGATCGAAAGTTTTAATAGAATCAACCGATGAGAAATGGAAACAAATTCCAAATGCGAATATGACATCATTTTCGCTAAATAAAGACGATTTGTTTACTTATGAAAAATTTTCAAAGTTAGGTTTCCCTGAAATTCAATACAGAACATTCAGAAACGAACTTCAACAATTAGGAATTCTATCTCCTCTTGAATTGTATCAAAAAAATCGAGACTGTATACTATTTCCAAATTCATTCAAATATTGTCAAGAGGAAGTATTGAATGCTTTGGAAGAAGTTCTAAATAAGTCTCAGAAACATAATTGGACTTTTAAGAAACGAATTATAAAAGAAAATTTCTTTGAAACGAAAGTTTTTCACAAAGACTTATTTTTGGCTGCCACTGATGGTTTTGTTAGAAAAGAAGAAATGATTCGAATCACTGAACAAATCCGAGATGAACTAGTTGGAAAATTAGATGATCCTGTATTTTGTGGATTAGGCGATGATATTAAACGTTTATTATTAGGAAAAACAGCAATTTCGCTAAGTGATGAAGATAGAATTAATCGAAATACCGTTTTTAAAATCATATGTGAAAAAATGGGATTTAACAATGCGGAAAAAGAGGTACTTGATGCTTTATTAAGTAGTGTATTCGAAGAAAAAATTCAGATCGGTACACAAATATCCGAAACTCTAAAACAGAATATAGAAAAAACAATTTTAGTGCAAAAAACATTACAACTTCAGGAGGTAATACACAATTCATTATCTGGTAATGATAAGTTGTTTCCTTTAAGCATAGGAGATATCATTAAGAAAACTACTTTCATCAATACAATCAAATCATTTCCACATGGTTCGGAAATTACTGATGAACAAATATTGAATATATTAAAATATTTAGAATTTAATGAGAAACTCCGAATAAACGAAAATCTAAATGAAAAATTTGATGATAGTACTAATGATAAAGTTTTTTGTGGCAAAAGAAAAAAAATTAAGAAATTTTTCCTAGAAAAAGAATCTTACACACTGACATCAGGAGAAACAGTATGTTTAGAATCAAACAAAAATCCCGTTTCAAAATGTCAGTTGACTGAAGTTATGAAAGAACTTGGAATAAAAGATGATGAGAAAATTAACGACATTTTTACACATCTCGCTCTTGAATTTCATTCTGTTAAATTCATTCATTCATACACTGAATTTTATCTTGACAATAGAGCTATAGAGCCAATTAAAAACTATTTATCCAAAATTTCACTTCTATTAACAGATCAAAATCGAGAAGAAATCAAATCAAAAATAGATTCGTTGACGTTTGTCCAAATCGGTTCACTACATAATAAAAGTAAACTCATTAAAAAAACTCTATTGAAAGCAATCGAATATAATGACTCTGATTTGACTAAAGAAAAGTTTGGTCTTAGTAAAGAAGAGTTTGAACTGCTTCGAGCCGTTCTACAAGATAATGATATCTTTGAATCAACGCTTTATGAGCTACTTTCGAAATCTTATGGTAAAAGTTCTTTTGATACTTATAAAGCATTTTATGCAAATTTGGAAAATATCTTAATTACGTTATATGATAATAACGGCCGAATTTCAGAAGAAAATCTAGCATTACGTACGGCAAACGATGTCAGCAAAGAACTTTTCTATCGTTTGAGAGAATCTAATGTAATCAAAGGTGCTAAGGTATATTTTAAATTTACTGGCGATCCTGAAAAAAGAATAGAAGATATTCGAAAACAAATTGAAGATGTAGTTGCAAAAGTATTTAAGTTAAAACGAAAAGATGATTTATCGTATGATAATGCCAATTGGACAGGTTTCGGTGATTTTGTAACATCAAAAAACAAAGAACTTGATGAATATATTGATAGTATCAGTAATATTTTGAAACAATGCGCAGGTGTATTTCGAACTTTGCCGAAAGTTAAGATTAGTGAGAAAAATCTTAAGACAATGTTTCAAACAGGACAGATACCCCCGGAGATTATGGATTATGTTGCGACGTGCTTTGATTCAGTTTTGTCACTGACGGAAGCTAAGAGTTTTTGGAACTGGGATGCATTTTGTTGTGCAATGCTGGGAGTAGCACAAATTGTAGCTGGTGTTGCTTTAGATGTCTGTACGTGTGGTGCTGCACATTATTTTGCTCAAGTTTTGATTTCAGAAGGTATTGGAGATATTATTTTTGCCATTCAATCTGGTATTCAAGGAAACTTCAGTTGGAAAGCTTATTGTCAACATAAGGTTCAAAGTTTAATCATTTCTTTATTGACGGCAGGAGTTGGCAGCTATTTAAGTAAAGGCGCACAAGCAGGAAAGGCAACCATCGCATTAGCAACAAAGGCAGCGATATTAAAAGCCATAGCAAAAGAAACTATGACTCATTTAATCACCGGTGTTGCATCAGCCATAGTTAGTATCTCGACAGATGAATTAAGTCAATTCCTAATGAAAGAATTACTCGATAAACATTTCGAGAAAATTTTGGATGGATGGATTGCAAATGATGCAATCTATAAATCTAAAAGGATGATCTTAAATGAACGATTTGAAAGTATTTATAAGAAATTCGGTGCCGAGGATGCGAAGAATATTATTAATAAGTGTATTCACACGACTTTATTAGATCTCCAACAAGGAGATCTTGCAAACACGATATTTAATAAAGTAACGCAAGTAGCTCATGGGATCTCGGGAGCGCTTTCAAATACAGCACGTATACTGCAGAAAAACAAAGGTAAAGCAGCACTATTGGGTTCAATTGCAAAAGTAATTGATAAATCGATCACTGGATTAAGATTGTCGAAAAATTTAGGAGATTTGTGTTTTATATGTCAACGCTTTTGTGAAATTTTGGATAAAAAATTATTAGACAGTTTCAATAGAGAATCAGCGAAATCAAAAGCGAAATCAAATAGTGAAACGATAAAAGAAAATGCAAATATATCAATATCAGCGAAATCAAATAGTGAAACGATAAAAGAAAATGCAAATATATCAATATCAGCTAATATTTCAGAACATATTAAGTCTATGGAAGATCAAATGAAAACAGCTGTTAAAGAAAAAGTCAATCATGACTTTTTAAAACCTGGAATACAATTCATATTGAATAATGCTATGAGACCGGTAACAGAATTCCTTACGTCCCCTTTTGCTAATGCAAGAGGAGAACTCGAAGAACACATAGGTAAAAGAGCTGATGAATTTATAGCTTTAATCGAAGAGAAGGAACAGAAATCATTGAAAAAGCTGAACTCAAGAAAGATTCGTGCTTTAGAACAGTTAGGGCATCTAATCAATGTAAAAGATATCGACTTCGAAGATTTAGAAATCACCGTGTCGAATTTAAACGGCGAATCTATCAGAGAGCTGAAGACGCAATACGGTGATAATGTAAGAATTGTTATAAAAAATGGGAAAGTATTCGCACTCATTCCTACGTATAAAGAATATATAGATAATATAGAAAGTGGAGTATTTGCAGGCGCTATGCACTTCAAATTAGCAGCAGAAACATTTCAAGTGTCCATAGAAACGCTCGATCCAGAAAACGGTTTTGAATTGCATAAGGACGCACCATATGAAGGAATTGTTCGTCCTTCTAAACATAGTAATGACAAATCAATAAAAGTAGCTTATATAAAATCTAAAGAAAAGGGTCAAATTGATCATTTTGCGCCAGTGATAGAAGTAAATGGTGAATATAAAATTGTAGAATTAAAACAAAATGTCGATACGAATGACCAATGTTTTGCACAAACTATGTTATTTATACAACAATATGAAAAAGGCAATATAAAAAATATTGATTTTGATAAAGCGTATGACTTTCCTATAAGTGCAGAGAAAATCAATGAGTTCAATAAAAGATTAGCTCAACAGGGAAGAAGTAGTCATTCAATGCGGCAAGTTTATGAGCAGGGTCTTACTGTGAAATATTCTGGATTTCTAGGAGGAAGGTTACCAAGATCTCGTAGTAGCGACCTTAGAGAACAACGCAGAACATCACCTAGATATCGTGAAAGGCATTTGGGGTCAGAAGGTGAATCCAGTAGCGAAAATCCATTTGTTGGTTATAGGGCATTACGTCCAGATGAAGATCCTCTCAACGACGGAGTACGTCCTCCAGAAGGTTATGATCCTAATATATCGGCAAGTGATCATGTTTCTAAAGGTAGTACAGCTAAAACGAAAAGTGCATTTGTTTCTGCATCGAGAAGTATCAAAGTAGCAGCAGCATGGGCCAGTGAAAGTGGAGGAATAGTAGCAGAGATCGATATACCAAATGAGGAACATTTGCCCTACGAAAATAGATCAGTATTTGATTTAACTGATCCAAATACGGCAGAGTATATTTTCGGCAAACAGAATATAAGAAGTCAGAATTATGCAAAAGCTTCTCAAGAAATACTTATAAAAAATGGTGTCAGTGCTGATAAAATTCGTAAACTTTACGAGGTACGAAAAGGAACCCGAAAAGAGTACAATTCTTTGAAAGAACAAAGTCCTGATGGTACGAAGATTTTCATTACAAGAAGAAAAGCAAAGGAATCTCCATCACCTAGAATATTAAGAAAAAAATACCATCGAGCAGATAAACAGAATTGAATTGGATCACGAATATTTCCCAGCGTTCATATAAGACTTGTTTTATTTCTACTTATTCTAACTAAAATACCCATTTCCTATATGAAAACTCTTGATTTATTCAGCAAGACAAATCATCAATGAATTTAGAACTATTTTATCATATTTATTATATATTTCTCTGAAAATGCTATTCGGTTTTATTATCTGTTTTTTTCTCAATATTTCAAATTTTTCATTTGTTCTAAGTTTTTTCTACTTCCGATTCAATATTTATCTTCCGGTTTGTTGTGCTTTTCAAACACATTTCCATTACAACATGTTATTTTTAATGTACATTATGAAGACTCAAAGAGGAACAGATTATGACTGGCATCGTCAATAATTCTTTTAATAACTTATTCAATAAAGTATGTATTATTTTCTCTTCTCAACGATAAGTCACTTTCTATTTAAAAAAAAACAAATTTAACGAGCACTTTCTAAACTGTTTCTGTTATCATATGTTCATTCTCTTTGAATCTTTACTCTATTTTCTAATCAATCATGTTCAGCAAAAGTTTTTAATTTTTTATAATTAGAATATTTAAAATACTCTGTTTATGCTTCTTGTCTTCACATGCCTCTCACTGTAAAAAATAGGCGTATAATAATAAACGCTCGGCAAGAGTTTATTAGTCTCATATACCCTTTCATGCACCATTTTTAGGGTTTGCTGGTATCATAGACCCTTTAAGGATATTTTATACGTTGCACTTTCATAAACCGTTTAGGGTATATGAGCAGTAATATACCCCTAATATGGTTTATCAACTTCATAAACCCTTCAGAAAAGGGTTTTTTATTCTGCGGTTGCTTCTA
>CAJNYU010000592.1:0-11915 GCA_905331475.1 Rotaria socialis | reverse complement strand
CAAATTTGAATCGGATAAAAATAACGCTTAATTTCTTCAAGATTTCTAATACAAAAAAAATCGAATAAACAAAACTAGCTGCAATCTATCATAGCCGATCATTTTTTATATTATGAGTGCTTTAGTCTCGGTAAATTCATCTTTCATCACGCATAATTTTTTTAAAAGATACCGGAAATGTCGGTTGTTCAAAATTAATCTCAGGTTAATAGGTTACGATATGGACAACCTGTAACCTGGCCCTGCCCTGTCAGGGCAGAGCAGGTTACGTGGACCCTGCATGGCTCTACGCGTATGTCTACTATTTCAAAGAATTGTCTGTACTTACAATCGATATAATTTGGATTTGAAATCAATACCAAATTCATATTTACATGAACTTGGCCTATCAATTAATCCTCAAAATGTCACATCATTAACACTGTGATGATGAACAAACTCCAAATCAAATAGCCTACTTTATGTCATTAGTTCGCCTTCGACGATTTACTCGACTTTATTCAATAAGCCTTAGTGGCATCACAGAATTTCTATTGAACATGATTTCAAAACACCTGAATTTAAATTGTTTGACTTCACTTTCATTAAATATCCAAAACTATGATAGACGGCGAAAAACAACATTAAAATTTCTTTCATCAATTTTAGCACAGTCAAGTCTTCGAAAAATTGAATTGAATATAAAAATGATCTTATACATAATATATCATGGCCTGTCAATACTCGAAATGTTCATTCAAATATCGATTCCGATATTAGTTTTGACACTATGCTGAATATTCTTTCATGCTCTTTTCAACTGCATACACTTATTCTGAAACAAAACTTACCAAGACGCATATATAAAACGAAACAAACATTTTTGTTCTCACAATTAACGACATTGACAGCAGAAAATCTAAATAATACTATTGATCAACTCGAATCATTTCTATTATGTTTACCATTACTTGTTGATCTAAAATTAATTGGTAAAAACTGTGAGTTAGATGGTAAAAGATGTGAAAAATGTATTCAAATGAATCTTCCCTATTTGAATAATTTTCAATTCTTTATTTATATTACAAAACCAATTCCTCAAACTCGTGATGATCTAAGACAAATAATTACATCATTTCGAAATCCTTTTTGGATGAAATATAAAAAGTGGTTTGTAGCCGCTCAATTGAAGTCTGACCCCTCACGTCACATTCGAATTTATTCAATACCAATTTGTAAATCTGCGCTTCTTTATGAATGAAGACGTTCGTTATAAGATTAATTTGATTAGCAAGACACAAACCTAGGTTTTTTAATGTAAGTTAACTAAACTTACTGTAGATATCGATTGACGAATTTACGTGAATTCATTAAAATATCTTACATCAATAATCGATGTTTCAAAATTGGTTGAAGTCACATTAGAAGGTTGTATTTTAGTCTATACAATCGAACTATGTTGTTTAGCATTATGAATATTCTTGATCAAGTACATTCTCTCTCATCTTTTGTAATGCATAGTAAATGTTGTAAATATGAATTGCATCCATATTTACCGTGTTTATGTTCAATAAATCCCCGTCAGATCAAACATTTACCAATACCGGCCAATAAATTAAGCCAAATTAAAGTTATTTTTGAACGATGCCAAAATCTTTCGGTTGTGCTATTTGAAATAACTCGTTTGGACGTTTTGTTCGAAGTCATTGATTGGTTGGCACAATATACAATTGATTCAGCATGCCAAACACAAACTGGGCGTATTACTATATGGATTGGAACGAAAAACAATCCTATCAAAAAAAAATCATAAACGGATCAAGTTGGATGAAAATTAATCAGACTATTGACATATTATTTCATTAAATTCGAAGAAATAAAAAGAAATTTTGATTTATTAAAGTTGAATCTTTAGTTTTTAAAAGATCTTTTTTTGGTTTTTGTCGAAACAATATGGGGAGCGTAGGTGCATTCCTATAGTAGTTTCGACGATGAAGTACACAGGCTGAAAAATAATATTACCGATTAGTCTATTCCAATTGACTCATTCGGTGAAATTCATTTTAAATCATATGATTTCAATTCAGTTAAATTTAAAAAAAATGAATCCGCTGTCACATTTATTTTTTAATATGTTGATTTAATTTTTTTATCAATTTATTTTTGATCTGAAAATCTCTAATATCTTCATCGCCACTCATTTTGTTCATCAGTAACAGAGGAATTCAAAAGCAAATACATTCTTTTCTTCAAAGTATGATTTCCTATGAATGTGAATTTAAAAATAAAATTCAAAAAAGGCTACGTCATAATAGAAAATCCGAAGTCTTCTACAACGTTCTTACATATGAAATTTCTAGGGAGTTTTCTAAGTTGTCCTTTGCTCAAAACTTAAGGAAAAAAAATTTATATATAGAAAACAACGAAATTATTTTTTATTTTTCCGCATAGTTACTAACGATAATTGTTTTTTTTGACGTGATTTAACTTGAGCTCGTTGTTGTTCGGCAGCTCCATCAGCAACAATATTTATGCGATCTACTTTATCGTAATCATCATTCATTAATAATACTTATAAACATTCGTATACATGAAGATCAAGCGAATCTGATGCAAAGAATTCAGACATTAGACCACCATAGCTAAATATAACGATCCATTGTTTCCGTGTTTATTATACCTTAAATTCGAATGAAATTTCAAATTATGGTAAGCTTTCTTTTTGAATATCACAACTTATTGTTTTTTTGCGAAAGCTGTAGTATCTCAGTCAAAAGATTAACCAAAGAACAACCATATATTGCGATGATTTCGTATTATTATTTTCTCATATAAAAAGCATTGGCTGACTGATGATTTTTGATCCGCTATAAATAACGTCAATATCATCATAAAAACTGTAGAAACAGTTCTCTTTTCTTTTAACAGCAATCAAATCTTTCGGAACTATAAAATTTTGTTTTTTACCTCTCCTATGTACATAATCAATAAACGGCAGACCAGATTAATCGTTATAAAGAAATAAAGGCATAGCAATGTGTCGAGATATCGTTTATTAGATAAGTGAACATAAAACGACAGATTGATCAAAGACGTACGAAATGAATTCGAATACATCATGTTTTATACAAGCTTAACGGAAATCGTGATCAACTTCAAAGAGTAGGTTTGGTGATGCTTCTTTTACAGAATATATTTTTTAATCGACTTAACAATATGGCTGAATAAATCAAGATAGCATTTTAGTTGAAATGTAAAGCGTTTGTGTTTATGTGGCTCTCATTCTGTTTTCATACGAACGTGAAAAAAAGTAATACATGATTAACAAAAGTGTCTTCGAGAAGTAATATGATATCCTTTTAGTATAGCTATTCGGTAGTTTCAAGAGTTTATTCAGTCATGAGAAACACACAGAAATATTTATGTCTAATATCTGTAAAAATCTCCTATATCCTCTTCAATTTCTTATAATTCATATGCATTATATTATGTGAAAATGGCCACATCTACCAATATTCCTTTTTACTCTTTTGTGATTTAGTTTCTGATGTTGGCTGCCATTTTAAGAAGATGATCGGATCTCATGAACTTCAGTCATTTCACATTCATGTCAGTCTTTTCTAAATAAAAGGATTCCGTGGGATAAGCAGTGAAGTTTGGTAAGTTCTAAGCAAATTATTAGGTACACCATGAAAATTTCTAGACTTCTTTATATTTTGCGAAGTATTTCTTCCAATATTTCATGAATCAAAAGAAAAACAATCCTAGAGCTATCTTTATGTTTAGGCATACAAAGCTTATCGTCGTACCCCTCTTTTCAAGTCGCGATAAAAATAATAGATATACATGACGTACCTTCAAGAAAAGGTGGTTACTATCTCACGTGGCAATACAGTTCTTTAGTGGTGAGTTTTTGTTTGACAACAAACGCCTTAATAAGAATCGTGCTTGGTCATGTGCTACAAATTCGTTTTTCTAAATGAAAATTTCTGCAAAATATGTTGCGCCTAGAAGCTTCGGATGTTACAAAAATAAGTACATATATTAGCTGTTGTGTAGCGATCCATTACTGTTTGATTGTATCTAATCAGATCTGTTCATTTTAAACAGCATCAAGAACGAAAATATGCTGAATCTTTTAACCTTTATTCTATTATCTGTCTCGTACAATTGCATATACGAACTATCTGTTTTTCGTCATCATAAAAATGTGTAGAAATAAATATGATGCTAATCTTCATAAATATTTAACTCCCCGTTCATATTTTATTGTTTTTATTCGTGATTCCTGTTCAGAAATGCTATTTATCACCAATAAGATATTGTCGTAGGATATTAATCAAAAACTGTCACTTAACTATCAGTATTTCACAGTAAAACTGTAAATAGAAACATGGTGGGCCGTAAAGATACCGTTTTAAAGTCGTTGATGAGATGTTTCTCTCGATCTAGATAATAATATAGAGATTTATTAGAATTTCTTCACCGAAAAATGTCATGCGAATCGTCAGTATAGAATTATCTGATGAAAATCTCTGTAATTTAACTTTTATCATAGAACTACATGGAAAATCAACAGGTAGACTACGTCATCGTGGATGAATTGATAGTGCAATATTTGACTCTTATTATTTCTAATCATTCGTTAGTATTGAATCCTCTGTTTCAGATAGTACTGATGGCACTCAGTGAAGCAAAGTACGTTATGCTTTCATATCATCGTCAAAGCAAAACTACAGTTAACATAGTTTGCAATGTTCTGAGAGCCGAGAATATATCAGTTTGGTTCGATAATCGAAACATTGAAGATAATAAGTACGACAGGTATCGGTATTAGCATGTCCATTCTTTCTCTAACATTGCAGCTGGATTGCTTTCGTTTGTAGTATGATTGAAGCGATAGTGAATGCTTTAGTTGTTTGTTGTTTTATATCGCTAGAATATGAAAATGCTCCGAATTGTAAACTCGAATTGCAGTATGCACAAAGATGCCATAAATACATACTTCCATGTGTGGTTATTGACAAAGAATAACGAAAATCACTTCCGTCGAAGTGGTTGGATTTAACTACCGATTCAATAAGGACCATTAATTTCTCTGATACTACTGAATCGAATATTTATTTCAAAGCGCAAGAACTTGTTGATAGAATTAAAAGTCATTTATCAACGTTACCAACAGAATTAATTTCTGCGTCAAGTTCATTATCTGAATTAATTAAACGATAATATCTCCGAAGCAGTGCTATTAAACCCATAATAAACGAAGAAAGGTGGTTTTCTATCGAACAAAGTTACATCAATTTGGTTATGATAGAAACCGACGAACAAATTGACTGCATCAAGACACTAATCGATATCGAGGAAATATTCGAAACATGTAAGCATGAAACCAAGAAGGTACTCGTGTTCGGACGAGCTGGCATTGGAAAATCAACATTTTGTCGATATATTGCCGACCGATGGGCAATAGCTGATCTATGGCCTGAATATGAACTTGTTATTCTGATTCAGTTACGTAAATTGACAGCCACTCGCTATCCGCCGGGTCACGACTATTCGTTAGTTGATCTTGTGAAAAACGAATATCTTCATAGCCAACCACTTTCCGAGGAAGAAGAATCTATGCTGTGCACATCTGATAACATAAGCAAAGTTCTATGGTTACGATGAAATTGCAGAAAATCTACCTACACATTTAGACGGTTTAATAAAACAGATATTAAGTACTCGCTGTCATATCTTGACATCTCTACCACATGCAATCACCTTACCATACGATGTGAAAATGGAAATAACAGGATTCACAAATGGCAATGCCGCCAAGTATGTAGAACAGTTTTTCGATCAGGCCGACAATACATTAAAAGATACTTCATCGCAAGGTCGAAAGCTAGTGAAGTTTTTAAAGTATCATCCATATATTTGGAGCATTGCCCATATTCCGGTCATTCTAGATTTGATATGTAGTCTTTGGGATGATGCCCAATGGTCCACAATAGAAACAATCACTGTGACAACATTGTATGATCAAATAATCGAACAGCTATGTCGTCGATACTTAACGAAACGAAATATCAATCATCAAAACATGACAAAAACCATTGTTTACACACAATGTCGTAACGTATTAGCAATTTTAGAAAGCTTGGCTTTCAATGCCATGGAAACCGCAGTTATTATTTTCCAACCAACCTTACTTGAAAAAGCAATCAATGAAGCTGCATGCTTATCGACTGATCATTCACAGTTGCTTAACATGAGCATTCTCCGACATTACGACCATAAGCCGACTGATCCTCGAATTGAACCAGAAAAACAGTATTATTTTGTTCATCTCAGTTTTCAAGAGCATTTTACAGCACGATACTTGGTTAAAATCCTCAAGAGTTCTCAAAATCAAAGAGCAATCCATTTCATTAAAAATCACAAATACAACCCACGCTTTACATCGGTGCTGATTTTTGTATCTGGTCTACTCATACATCTCCGGGGCCAATCATGCATAGAAACGTTCTGGTCAACTGTAGAAGGCACCCCAATAGATCTTGTAGGTTTACGGCATATAAAACTCAACATTGAATGCATTGATGAGCTCAACGACTCAATTACTTCTGTTAGACGAGCAGCCTTCATAGAAACCATCATCCGATGGATCAAAATTACTTTCAATGCAGCCAACTTTATCATAGCTAATAATCTGGCACAGCCACTCAAACAAACCATTACATTGGCGAATGAAATTTCCATCCAAAATACATTTATCAATCTTCTCTAGAGTCAAGATCCAGACATAAAACGTCAAACATGTTCAATATTGTCTGAGCTGACAATATCCAACCCGCAAAAAACTCTGATTTCAACACTTATCACCACGCTCGAGGATGATAATACGAACATCAGACAGAGTGCTTGTGAAGCTTTAGGTAACTTGGCTGGAAAACCAACAATCGATGAGGTGATCGATGCGTTGGGCAGCACACTAAAAGATTGGCGGAATCCTGTTGTGGATGCAGTGGTGAAAGCATTGGTGAAAATTTGTGAGCGGTCTGAAAACACCGAGCTGATTGATGCCCTGGTCCATGAAGTTCACCATGAGAATAGCACGATTAGATCGCACGTATGCGTGGCTCTTGGTAACATAAGCCAAGAAGTAGTCGCCAGTGAGGTCATTGATGCGTTGGCCAACTCACTCCAAGATGAGGTATGGACAGTGAGATCAAGCGCGTGCGAAGCAATCAGCAGCTTGGGTAAAAATGTAGCCAGCTACGAGGTGATGAATGGCTTATTGAATGCATTTTTCGATGAGCATCCTGTTGTTAGATGGCGTGCGAGTAATGCTTTCCAAGATTTGAGTGAACAGGCAACAACCAATGAAGTGATCTTTCGTACGAGTACAAGCAAAGAAACAATCGATAGCATAGTGAACGATCTTGTGGACCAGAACGAGTGGATTAGAGCAAATGCGTGTAACACCATCGCTGACATGGAGGAAGCAAGTGCAATCAATGAAGTGATTGATGGCCTGATGAATGCACTTGGAGATACCAGCGAATATGTTAGAGTGACAGCATTTAAGGCTGTATGTAAACTTGGCTTAAAAGTAGCAACAACCGAGATGATCAGTCGTCTAGTGAATGCACTTACGGATTCGGATGAGTATATCAGAGAATGTACATATGAGGCTCTCAGTAAAATGGGTGACAAAGCAGCAACAAGTGAGGCGATTGGTGGTCTGGTCATTTTATTTGGAGATGAGGTTATAGATGTCAGCTGGCTTGCGTGCAAAGTCATTCGTAACTTTGGTGAAAAAGCACGAACAAATGAAGTAATTGAAGCGCTAGTTGACTTACTTGAACATGAAAATTGAACGATGAGAGAGATTGCGTGTGAAACTCTTGGTGACATGGGTGAAAATCATCTACCAATAAAGTAGTCAGTGGTCTAGTCAACGCACTTGCCGACCCAATTGACGACGTCAGAAAGAAAGCGTGTCGAGTCCTCGGCGAGATTCGTGTAAAAGCAGAAAGTCATGAAGCCATCGGCGGTCTTATTAATGCGATGGAGAATGAAGATGAGCGTGTCAGAGCGAGGGCATGTCAATTCCTCGGTAATGTGGGTGACGAAGCAGCAATCGATCAGGTGATCACGCGTCTAGTAAATGCACTTGACGATAAGGACAGCGGTGTAAGATTGAGTGCATCTGAAGCCCTGGGTAATTTAGGCGATATATTAGCAATAAAAATGGTGATTAATCGTCTGATCAACTTACTTTGGGATTGGGATCCTAGGGTGAGAAAGAACGCGTATGAAGCGCTGCGTAACATGGGTGCAAAAGCAGCAACCAATCAAATAATCGGTGATCTATTAGATAGACTCGATATTGAGAAAGATGATATCGAGATAAATTTTGCCGTGAATGCTCTTGAAAATGCTCTTCACTATTGGTGCGAAATTAAAGGCACAGAGTCACAGATGTTGTCAAAACTATACGCATATATTAGAAAGAATCGGCGGATGACTCTAAGAACGGTATCACCAGATCGATTCTTCAAAATGTTTTTCGAGACCGGCAACGAAAGTTGGCTTCCTTTAGCTTTTTATGTATCGCTAGTGCATGGCAATGCCGTAACTACAGTTGACAACAGCATCTCGATGTACAGCAGTAAACAGTCGATGATGGTATATGTGCCACGGCTTGAATTGATTCAGAAGATGGTCGAAACTTTTCAGAATTCGCAGCATGATCTTGAGAAATGCTTTGCTCTTGTTTCAAACTCTGAAGAGAAAACGATGAAGTTTTGATACTTTTGGGAACGTATATAATTGAATTGATCAGTGTCATATGCGAGCAATTCCCAAATGTTGATTAAAGTCGGTAATGTACTTATAGATGAGATATGAGAATATTCGACGAATAAAGAAAATCATATCACCCATACCCTAAATGCTCATCTTTTTATGTCAACTCCTATACACAAACTAAAATTAGATCTTAAAATTTGAGAAAAAAATGATTTGTCAGAATGATCAATTATTTTATTCATGATGTATTTATTCAATAATAGTATTTTTTTTAACGACATTATAGTAGAATCTTCATTAGTAGTGACGTGATTTCTTTTGTTGTTGTAACACATTATGTAAGTCTTCTTGATGACCTGAAATAGATACATACATAAATATTTGAACGTTTTATTTTCATATTTGTGGATGAAAATATGAAGGTTTGAATGAGCAGAATATATTATTCACTTACGACGTCTTTTAGTTTCAATGAAAGCATTCAATTTTTTTGTAAGACATTCAGTATCTCTAGATGAAAGAAAGCATAAACTATTAATTTACTTAATAATTTTTTCATAATATATTGTGGAAACCTCTTCAAACACTTCAATTCAGAGCGTTGATCTGCTCTAAATTCTTTGTCTTTCTTTTGATTTCCAAACGATCTAGAGAAAGAATAGTTATTAAAATGTTTGATGAGTTCAGAACTTACTCTTTCAATTGACTTTCTTTTCTCTTCATTTGTTCGATTTGTCTGCGTTGTTCGGTGACTTTCAGTTCGGTCGTTTTCTTTTTTCTACAAAACATAACAGTTAAGAAAACCAGTTTTTTCATTCACCTTAATGAGCTTACCCTTGTAAACGAGTAATAACACCATCAGCATCTCTTGCTTTGTCTTTCATTTGACTATAAATTTAGAAAATGAAAAAAATCGATACAAGAACTCATAAAATTTAACCCCTCTTATCGATTTGTCTCAACATTTTAGTGTAATTCAATGTTTCATATATAAAATATGTAAAAATGTATTTTGTTTAAAAGTTTAATTTCGTTTGTGAGAGATATAGAGTAGAGTAGTTTCTTACTTAGCATTTAGGGGTGGACCGTTAATGTTAATTGGAGTTAATTAAGAAATTTAATTAAGTGATTTTACTAAGCACTTAATATTAATAAAAAATGTTTGCATTATCCACTTAATTACTTAATATTAAGTGTTAACGTAACACTTAATTGTTAATATTAAGTATTAAGCTTTTTGCGTTAATACTTAGTTCACTTAAAATTAAGTGATAAAATGTTTCATCTGCAGAAAACATGAATTTCTTTTGATTGTATTTTACAGAAACGCTGTTTTTTGAAAATACCTATTTCTTAGAAGTTGGAATAGCAAGTTTTGGAGGTCAAGGAATCTGAATTTGTAATTGGCTTCTCATTATTTCTCAACTGACTTCATCATCAGAAAACGACCATTTTATGAACATGACTGAGTTTGATAGACTTACACTGAAGTTTTCAGATGCCGATGAGAACATTAAACTGCTAGTAAGGGTTATAAGAAGATCTTTGGCATCCCGGTGAGCCAGTAAAAGTAACATAGCCCAAATTGTATATACGTAATCTGTTTATAAAAGATAGTCTTCGAGTAAAAATTGACTAATGCGAACACAGAATAAAAGCTTTGGGGAATGTGATGTGTGAGTCGATAGAAAAGCATGCCTGAAACAGAAATATTGACAACAATCCTAACTCACTTTTATTAGCATTCATCATATAGAAATGGTATGTGTGAATCCTCCCCTGACTCATCTGTATAGCAACGAAGAATATGGAGTGATTCAGAGAAGTTAAAGTGTTGTTGATTTGAATCATTCTTCGCAACATTTTTTATTTGAATATCTTTTCTTATAGAGGAGCTGATGCAAGTTGTACGAATTTACCAGTTAGAAATGTCAGCTTTGATACTAACTCTTTAAGCCTAGTGTTCAAAAGTTGCCTAATCGATGTAACAGCCTTGCTTCCACTGTAGGAAAAATACGCTTTCTTCTGATAAATGACACCGATTGATGCATCCGATTGAATGAATAAATAATATCAGTAAAATCGAATGTTTTACATGATTAAAATGAAGAAAATATACTTTTACAAGTTACTTTCGTTCTATTGAATTAAATTTTTCTTCACTTGATTCATGTTTAGATAAATTCCTTTCGCATTGTATTAAATTATGGTAATTCTCGATGAATTTTTACAACTGGTGACTTAGTCCTATGTCTTACATTATATCTCTTAGCTTTAGTTAAGTTTACAGAACATCTGATATATAATAGAAATTCTTTTACGTTAGTCACAAGGCTGCAAAAAGTCATGCATCAAAATGCCATCAGGGTAGTATTTTTTCTACACGGATTTGAAAGATTACGATTAACAAAACTTAAGGAAACGAGTGACCTTATAACTTTGGCATACATTCTAAAAGAGAGATTTTACTTAAAATGATGTGCACATGTCAATTACTTTTTCTAAAATTATTGAAAAATTGTTTAGCCATGTTTTAATGATGACTAACGGCAATATGATAATTGTCTATAGTTTTTAACTCACATTGTCTCGCTTTGATTTGATCCTGTACAAAAGAATCATATATTAAGTGTCCTTTTAATCCTAATCCAATCTCCCCCGACGACTCCCCGGGGAGTCCCCGCAAAATAACGAGATCCCTAGGGACTCCCTCTCTCATGAAGCCGGAACGTGCAACCTCTGCGTGGTATGAGAGAGAAACTTAAAGATATCTTTAAGGCCAATGCGCGTACGCAGAAACTATCGGGCAGCAGCGATAGTGGATTGCTAAGAAGTACTCGGACTGCGCTGAAGAAGGAAATGGTAAACCACTTCAGTATTCTTACCAAGAAAATTCAATGAACAGACAATCAACGATGTTTCAAGTTATGGTGCTGGAAGATGAGACCCCCAGGTCGGAAGGCACCGAAAAGATGACTGGGGAAGAGTCAAGGCCGAGTACAATTAGTACTGTAAATAATGACGCTATTGAATCAAAGCCGAAAGGAAGTTCAATCGCTGAGCACTACAGATACAAGCGGAAAGACCAAAGCTTTTTAAAAACACATAAAATTGGTACATGGAATGTAAGA